>JAKCPI010011476.1:0-14403 GCA_023213315.1 Euborellia annulipes
ATTGTAAAGTCAAAATTTTACCCATAAATGACCATTTGGGGCCCTTAAAATGGGAATTTCGAAAAATGGCTTCTAAATGACGCCTAGGGCCCAAATGTAATCTACATGCCAAAGGCCCTAGGGGTATAAGAATGGTGAAAATGCCCTTGGAACATATTTCAATGATACATGGGGATTTATAGGTACTACTAAAATAATAAGATGCTGAAAGTTTCAGATCGCTATCTCAAATGGTTTTTGTGAGAAAACCAAAAATATGTGGGAAAATCCGGAAACATTTTTTTCTCAGGAACGGCCTGAATCGATTGATTTGAATTTTTGATATGTTTTGGGGGGCTGATGGATTCTCTTAGGGAAAAAATCAAGACCTATATCGGATCATGACATCCTTGAAAAAAATGGCGTTTTTTGTTTAATTTTAATTTTTAACCATGATCAATTTTGGCACAAAAATGAAACAATTTTTTTTTGAAATTTTCATTCAATTTCCTGTAAAAGTTCATAAGTTCATAAATTCATAAAAAAAGGTACGCCATAGTGAGAAAAAATAAAAACCATTTATTACTCAAATATTGACTTTATATGTTTTGTGCTTTAATCTTGTTTTTTATTGCTTAAGCTTACACATATATTTTTCATTTTATTCAAAATAACCAGTTTATATTCATAATCATCAAAATTTTTTGCCTTAAATCGTTAAAATTGTTTAAATATCTATAATCATTAACTATAATGCTATAAGATAGAAATAGTTTTTGATTAATGAATAATAAAAATAAAAACTAATATCAAAAAGATAAATCTTTCAACAATAAAAAATGCAGAATCACGTTTAATCAGTCTTCATCACTGTCTTCTTCAATCACAGTTGAAACGTTGTCTTTATCAAATAATTTGCTCAATGTTTCAGCGGGCCTCAGAATTTTTGTCACATATATTCCGTATGACAAATAATAAACAATGGCAGCACTGTGAGAGCAACATCCAATTGTTCTAAGACCATTCGACACTCACAGCTATGTCTTAATACGCCTTTAGGTCCATTAGCATTTTTTTTTATATTTAATAAAACATCTATACACTTTGTTATTAATATGGCGAGAGTGTACTTGAGCTTTAAGTATGTTAGTATGGTCTTTTACATATTGGATAGTAATTTCAGGGGCGTATATAGAAATTTTTTTAGGGGGGGGCTTGAACTCAAAAATTTTTCTGCTAAAAATTTTTTTTTAAGAAACTAAATTTTTTTTCACACGAAATTTTTTGCAGAACATTTTTTCTTTTGCGGAACCAAAGTTTTCCATCCTGCGAAAAAATTTGTTGCGCTGATGTCTGTATATCCCTATATATGTATATGTGTTTGGGAAATTTCGGGGGGTCCGGGCCCCTCGGCCCCCCCCCCTTATATACGCCCCTGAGTAATTTATATAGTAGATTTATCTTTTTGATATTAGTTTTTATTTTTATTATTCATTAATCAAAAACTGTTTTTATCTTATAGCATTATAGTTAATGATTATAGATATTTAAAAATTTTAACTTTTGATTTAGGCAAAAAATTTTGATGTTATGAATATAAACTGGTTATTTTGAATAAAATGAAAATATATGTGTAAGCTTAAGCAATAAAAAACAAGATTAAAGCACAAAACATATAAAGTCAATATTTGAGTAATAAATGGTTTTTATTTTTTTCTACTATGGCGTACCTTTTTTTATGAATTTATGAACTTATGAACTTACAGGAAATTGAATGAGGATTTCAAAAAAAATTGTTTCATTTTTGTGCCAAAATTGTATCATGGTTAAAAATTAAAATTAAACAAAAAACGCCATTTTTTTCAAGGATGTCATGATCCGATATAGGTCTTGATTTTTTCCCTAGAAGGTACCATCAGCCCCCAAAACATATCAAAAATTCAAATCAATCGATTCAGCCGTTCCTGAGAAAAAAATGTTTTTCGGATTTTTACATATTTTGGTTTTTCTCAAAAACCATTTGAGATAGCGATCTGAAACTTTCAGCATCTTATTATTTTATTAGTACCTATAAATCCCCTATGTATCATTGAAATATGTTCCAAGGGCATTTTCACCATTCTTATACCCCTAGGGCCTTTCAACTTTATAGGTATTATAGTTTAGGCTGGGCGTTGTCATCACTTAGTCAGTCAGTTAGTCACAAGTCTCTTTATATATATAGAGATAATAATAAGAGTGTATTAAGTGAGACAAGTATCCAATTAGCAAGGATTTAATAAGAAAATTCATATCAATGACAAGAATGAGAAATTAATTAAAATTTAATATTTATATAATGAATTATAGAATAATAATGGAGGGATTTACAATTATTCTTTTTTTAATGCATTAATTCCTAAACTACTTAACCGATTTTTATGGGGTTTTTTGTAATGGGCGGAGAATTTTACGGGGGTGATTTATTTTTGTGCTATGTTCCACCTGTCTAAAATTATTATTCTCCCTCTAACATATTTACTATTTTTAATATACAAAAATGCCCTCGGGCATGGTGTAGTTGGTAGCGCGCCTGTCTTGTATACCAAGGATCGAGGGTTCGGATCCTAGAAAGTCCGATGATTTTATTTAAGACAAATAGCTTAAATAAGAATGTCTGGACCCCAATACATATATTTTCATAATTACGGTTATCGTATAAAGTCTTATAAAGCCTAAGATGCCGAAAAGACTGTGTGTATGTGTGTGTGTGTGTGAATGGAAAAAAGTGTGAGTGTTTTTCTTTTTTTTTTTTTTTTTAATATACAAAAATTGAAATGTCCTATAGAGAAACTTGAATATTATAATAGGTTTAAGAAAGAAATCTTTATTAAACAAAACCCAGTAAGAAAATTTTTCAAATGCCCCGTTTAAGAATCGAATGGGGGGGGGGGGGCGTAGGATCCAAGTTAGGAAACACTGATTTAAATAGTCTTAAATTAAGAAAAAAGAAAAAAAATTTAAATAATTATCGGTGCTTAATAAGAAACCAAAGAAGATGGATTGCCTTATTTTAACAAGTGGCAAAGCCCGTCGAAGGCGCCACTTGCCAAGGGGCTGCGACTTCGTCGAGCAATTGGAAAATTTTACAATTTTAAATTCCCCCCTCTGACTTAAAGTCATCCCTCACTGACTCAACTTCCTCTTTCTCTGACCAATCAGCGAGTGAGAGAAGGAGTAGTAAACAGGAACATAACGGAAGTCAGACTCTTTATCCCCCTAAAGTTCGAAATTTCAAAAGGATTTTTCCACTCTACGCCCCTCCCCCCCGGTCCAATGGTATAATATTATTATACCAAGCCTTCGAAAGTCACCAATGGACCAAAATTATTTTTTTTATCTTTTTACTCGATTTTAATAAAATTTTAAATGACGCTTCTCTAGAGTGAAAATAATTGAAAACTAAATACATTTATCTGGACAAGTCTTAGTCATATCCCAAGACGCCACGCGCCAGGGGCTAGCGCTAGTTTAATATAAAATTAAGGCGACCATATCTTTATGCTAAGGATATACAGATCCTAAATGTGAGTGATTGAAGATGGATGACACAACAACAAGCAAATGGGAAAGTTTAGCAACTAACTCACTTAATTACAATTTGACCTTAAAGAAATTGACATTTTCTGCCCTTTTCTAATTTAATCACCGGTTCCTTTCCAAAAAAAAAAAATAAATAAATAAATTGTCCAGGTTGCCTATGATATTTCCGATTGTTGTTTTCGTCGGTGCTGACTTTCTCTTTCACTTGTGTTGGTGATGATGATGCAATGGAGCCCAAAAGCCATCTCTGACCCGATGACCCTCTAAGCTCTCTTTGTCCCATTCAACAAAGACGTCACCAAAAAGGCTTTTAAATAAAATGAATCCATCACTGTCCAATTTCGTTGGGAGAGTCAGTCAGTCATCTTTTGATTTTCATAATCAAATTATGAGGAATGCGTCTGTCTGTCTGTCACCCCGATCAAACAACAAAGAGGATGGAATAATCAGTTAGGAGGGTATTATAACGTTAATTAAAACGAGTTGGTGTTTTGAGATACGTATCAATTAATAATATCAATTTACTTGACTTAAATTCGTAAATAGAAAAAAAAAAAAAAAATGAAACACTTGAGGGATTTACATCTGAATGTGCTGACTGTCTGGGTTCGACTCCCGCGAGTGCCTCATTTTTTTTTTTTCTATTCTCGAATTTCAAATTGACCCAACAAATGTACCCAGCTAGACCCGTCAAAATGACGTCAGAGACTGACCAGATATGACGTTATGTTTGACGACAAAATGACAAATTTTACGGATTAATGTCAGAAATGCGTGCGCATGCGTATTAAAATGAAAATATGGAGGTAAGAGAAAGTAATAATAAGTCACGTGATCAGTACGTCTTTATAAAGTGATATTTTGAACGTTTCAAAGACGTTACAAAAAAAGACGTTTTATTTAATCATTTTGACGTCTTTTGACCAGTTATGACCAATTTCTGACGTCATTTTCTACTAGCTGGGTAATTATTCCTATTTATTCAGCGCCAGTTAAATTTAATTGTGATAGATCGTAAATTGTAAATAAATATCTATCAAAGAACTTAACAGGGGGTTACTTTGGTATAGTATATTCTTTTTTCTATAACCTATCTTTGTATACTCCATTATAGCCATGAAGATGGTCGCTTAGTCGACCGAAACGTCGCTGTGGGTTTGATACCAATAAAGAAAAAAATAATAGCTGCTTGGCCTTTTTATTCATCCTTCTACATATCGTCAATAATACTCCACAATCGTTGTGGTTAAGCGATACTAAGCGCGGAAAATCTCGGATGGGTGACCACAAGTCTTTCTGTAACCATCGGTACTTATCCACAATAAAAGAAAATTAATATTTTTAATTTATAGTGGAAATTTTTTTTTTTTTTTCAATGAAAATTATTGATTGACATATCGTCAATGGTTAAGCGTGGATGGGTGACCCCGCGTTGAACGTCCTTCAGTAGCCATTGGTACATAAAATTACAATTAATCCAAAACATTAATTTGCCTCAGTAGCCGAAAGGGCTGTAGTGTCCCCACAGAGCCAAAGGACTTGAGTGAAAAATAAGAACGAAAATGAGACACTAACCCTTGGGAGAATCCGCCTTTGTAAGGGAACCCGTCAAGGGTGAGTTGAAATTATTTTAGGTAAATTTTTGACTGACATTTAAAGTGAAAGAGAGTGAAATATGAGGTCAATTGAATTATAACGCCCCCCTGGACCCCCTCCAACTGGCTCGAGCCCGCCTGCGGCGGACCCTCGCCTTTCTTAATTATGAAAAACTGCGTGGCGTCTAGACAGGGGGGCTACGCCCCCCTGGACCCCCCCCCAGCTGGCTCGGGCCCGCCTGCGGCGGACCCTCGCCTTTCTTAATTATGAAAAGAAAATTATTATTACTACGTATCCCAATCCAGTGCCTGCTTGAGGATTTGTTTACATTCATGGAATACACAAATGAAAAGAATACAAAAATATTCCTCTGTACATTTCCTATGGGAGAAATCGTAACTTTATGAATTAATAACTCGAAAAGTTATAGGAATTTCGGGACCCGAGTATTTTTCTGGGACTCTCCATAACCTCCTCTATAAGACTGCAAAATTTCGTTTCAAAATTCCAACGGGAAGTTGGTCAAACAGAGCGTGACAGACGGACAGACAGACAGACGGACAGACAGACGGACGGACAGACAGACGGACACTCCGCAATTATTATATATAGATATTAAAATATAAAAAATATAAATGAATAAACACACTCGGCTTAGGACACAGCCTCCGTCATCAAACTTTTTTTTTTTTTATTAACTAAAATTATTCCTGACTCCGAGGGCAGCCATTCTGAATTGGCAACTCAAGTCCAGGGGGGGGGGGTCTCTCGTTATTCCAACGGCCCCTGGAACTTTCAGTGAGAGCCACTCTCCACTCTCATCGGAGTCCGGATCTACCCGTATTCGGAAAAAAAAAATCTGGTGTGACTGGCGCACAGCACACAACTTTCTCTTACCTTCGGTAATCAAAAGTTGTGTACTGTGCTTGTCACACCAGATTTTTTGTGTCGACATGTATTTAGTTTCCGACAGTACGGTTCATTCGATTTTCAAGATGTAAAATTTATAAGTATGGGAAAATATTTATATTTTGATACCATGGCAACCATTTCTCCTATCTTTTCTATGGAGTACAAGAGTAAAGTGTTCTTCAGAAGATTTCAATCACAAAATGAGAATATATATTTTATTGAGAATCTAAAAAATAATTGATTTTTGAATTTTAAAAAAAAAATCGTTGGAGCAAATTTTGAGAAAATCGAAAAAAACTGAAAAAGTGCATTAGTAAAGTACTAGTACTCTTTGGCCGATTTTGATTAAAAGCTTCGTGTCACGTCCCATGGGGGTGCCTAACTTAAATATAAAATTTCAACTTCCTAGCTCTTTTCGTTCTTGAGATATTTTGTTCACAGACAGACAGACAGACAGACACACAGACAGACCATGTCGCGAAAACCACTTTTTTGGATTCAGGGGACCTCAAAACGTGAAGATCCATCAAAATCTCGACATCGAATTTTTGACATGAATCCAATACTTTCTCTCTATATATGAACCGTTTATTTTGAAAGTGGTGTAAGTCCATTTTCTATTGTTTCGAGAAAATGAAAGGTTAATATTTAAAATTATATATATAAAATTATAAAAATATAAAATATCTATATATAATAATTGCGGAGTGTCCGTCTGTCTGTCTGTCTGTCTGTCTGTCTGTGTCTGTCCGTCCGTCCGTCTGTCACGCTCTGTTTGACCAACTTCCCATTGGGATCTTGAAACGAAATTTTGCAGTCTTATAGAGGACGTTATGGAGAGTCCCGGAAAAATACTCGGGTTCCGAAATTCCTATAACTTTTCGAGTTATTAATTCTTAAAGTTACGATTTCACCCATAGGAAATGTATAGAGAAATATTTATGTATTCTTTGCAGTTGTTTATTCTATGAAGGTAAACAAATCCTCAAGCAGACACTGGACTGGAATACTTAGTTGTTAGTAATAATAATTTTCTTTTCATAATTAAGAAAAGGCGAGGGTCCGCCGCAGGCGGGCGCGAGCCAGCTGGCGGGGGTCCAGGGGGCGTAGCCCCCTGGCTAGACGCGAAGCCCGCCGAAGGCGGGCGGCGCGGCTAGTATAAAATTAATATTTGTTTATTTAAAAAAAATCTATGTACCGACCAATTTTCAATTGAACAAAACATGGGAATCTTTTAAGAAATTTACCACTTGCTAGTTATACATAGAAAATTTACATTATTTTAATTGAGTATTAAAATTGAAAATAAATAAATAAATCTCACAATTATTTTTCTATAATTTATGATATATTTAAATTAATTAATTTTTTTTTTTTTAATAAAGAATATAATTTAAAAGAGTCTTTTTTTAACCTGGTTAAGATCAGTGCTGCCAACCCTTCGGTTGTTCGGCTCCTTCCCAAAATTTCGCCCTCTTTTTTTTCAATTTCATACTAAATTAATTTTCTAGTATTAAAACTAAAAAGAAAAAAAAAAGATCGAACAAGAAATATTGGTTGGTAGAACTGCTGCTGATTTTTAAAGGGGTAGAAAAGGGCTTTTCACCCCCAATTGGGATAAATGAGTATCTTCATGCACAATGCAAATGGGGAATTTTTTTTTTTTTTTTTTTTTTTTAGTTCATGAGGGTTTTTATGCGGTAATTTAAAACTTTTCCCTCAAATAAATTTAATATAATTTATTACATACAATCTGACAACTACACACAAATTACATTTAAAATATTTATAATAAAAAAAAAAAAAAGAAAATTTTCTGCCCAACCTGCAACTTGAAATATTTATTAGTCTTTTAATATAATTATCTAATTGAGGAAATGTGAAATTGAAGGATGAAGCGTCCTGTCCTACTATCCCCCCCCCCCTCTCTCTCTCCCTTTCTCTCTACAAATCATTGCATTTGATCATTGCCTGTATTAAAAAAAATTAAGCTCACCTCTCAGGCACAAAGAACAAATAAACAATCATCGTTGATGCTTACCTGAAACAAAAAGAGAAAAAAAAATTAGTAGGAATTTTTTACATACCGTTTAGAATTTATTTTGTATTTTTAAATAGGTCTTTATAAAATTAAATTCTAAAGATTCTAAAATATTTTCTTCTAATAGATGGCACCTGAGTATATTTCAGTACAAATAAAATTGATTTCCAAAGAATATTTAAAATATTTTCTTTTAATAGATGGCACTAGAGTATAATTTAGACTATCTTTTACCATCTATTAGAAGAAAATATTTTAAAGATTCTTTGAAAACAGTGGCGTCATTTTAACTTTTTTCTTGCGGGAGGGAGCAAATTTTTTTCTAGGAGCAAACGTTTTTTTTTTAAAGGAGCAAATACCCCCCTGTCCTCCCCAAATGACGCCATTGTTTGGAAATCAATTTTATATGTACTGAATTATACTCTGGTGCCATCTATTAGAAGATAATATTTTAAAGATTCTTTAGAAATTAATTTTATATGGATCGAATTATACGCTGGTGCCATCTATTAGAAGAAAATATTCAAGATTCTTTAGAAATTTATTTTTTAAAGACCTTTTAATGAGAGTTTTGACATACGAGGTTGGCCGCCATATTTGTTCTAATATTTTATGGGTAGTATACCAGAATAGTATGAAAATTTTATTTTACTTAATATAATAATTTCAAATTATATGTATTTTATTGTATATTTTCATACTATTCGCGTATATATTACCCATATAACATTGGAACAAATATGGCGGTCAAACTCATATGTCAACACTCATCATCGGCGTTAAAAAATGCTATTCTCTAAACCAACTTTTAACAGCGACGTTGCTTTTATTTAAAAGCTGTCAAAATCATAACCTTACTTTTTAGGTTAAAGACGCGATTTTTATGCATTAAATACGGCGTTAAAATATTAAAGCCACCCCTTAAACATGGCATTAATTTGTAATTCTATTGACTAAATGTTAACGCTTTGGCTTTAAAGTTTTTGCGTACAAAATAGCAATTTGAGAGAAGGAAGTGTTAAAATGAATTAACACTGTTTCCAGATGTTAAAAGTTTTTGCTTAGTGAATAGACCTGATCATCATTTAGATTCATTTCGGTTTTTTTAGACAGTTGTTAGATAGAGATCAAAAAAAAAAAAGAATCATGCATTGATCTTTGACCTTTCTTGATATCGTTGGGGTGGAACTGGAAAGGCACTGCATTCTGCTGCAATGCATTTTATATGCCAAGGGTATTGAAGAGAGGAAAGTCAATTGATTCTAATTATAACGTTATTCCATACTCTAATTCACAAATAATGTTAACAAAGAATCATTAATCAAAATAATAAATAAATACTTTACTTATTAACATAATAGATTATTAAAAGGAAGGATGTAAGTTATAATTTATTAACTGCTAATTATATCAAGAATAGAGAGAAATTTTCTTTAAAAAAAAAAAAGAATAAATTAAAAATTTAATATAAATATGTTTAATTATAGAAAAATAAATGTGAGATTTATTTAATTATTATTTTTTTATTTCTCTTAAACTACTTGATGGATTTTTATGGGCTTTTTTTAATTTTCCGGTAATTAGCACGATTAAAAAATCTGGTGTGACTGATCGCGCACATCTTCATTAAATTCAAGATATAGAATTGATAAACATAGAAAAATAATAAAAAAAAAAACTAGTTTCTTTATATATATTTAAAAATATTTATATTTTGATATCATTACAACTATTTTTGAAAAATCTCAAAAAGTGCCTAAGTGATTACAAGCTTATTTTCACTTGTCAGAGAGTATCTAACTAATTTTTTTAGATCATTTCTTTCTTGCTTTATTTCACATAAACAAACATATCATTTTGTGTGACCCACTATTTTTCAACTCAGAAGGCTTCAAAACGTGTAATTCCATCAAAATTAATCAATCAATTTTATATCTTGTTTCATTTACAGAAGATGTGCTATCAATCACATCAGGTTTTTTTAATCTTACTAATTACCGGAAAATTTTCTAAACAAATAAAAAAAAAAAACCATAAAAATCCTTCAAGTAGTTAAAGAGAAATAAAAAAATATTTAAATAATTAAATAAATCTCACATTTATTATTCTATAATTAAACATATTTATATTAAATTTTAATTTTTTTTTTTTTTCCTGTTAAAATCAGGAGACCCCCCTCCCCTTATAGTTAAGGAATCCTTGCAGCAAGCAACTGCATTCTTCAAAAAGATAAACGCTCTCACCAAATCGGATGTAGAATTCAAATGCAATTCAGGAAAAAATTTTGAAAAAATAATTATAAGAACAAACACAGTAGGAGATTTTAAATTAGTCAAGAACTTCCTAAGTAAGCACAAAATTCAATATTATACCTTTGGTCTCAAGGAAGAATTGCCCACAAAAGTAGTTCTTAAGGGCCTACACAGTACCATAACTTGCGAAGAGATTAAAAATAATCTCAAAGAGCAAGGACACGAACCGTGTGATATTATTCAATTGAATAGAAAAGGAACAAATATAAAAATACCAATTTATATCGTGAAATTTAATCCTAACAAAGATCTTAAACCTATATTTGCTATTAAACACTTATTATACACTAAAATATATTGGGAAAAATACAAAAATTCTCAGAAAATCCAGCAGTGTTTTCGCTGCCAGGAATTCGGCCACATAAGTCTAAACTGTGAATTAAAAGAGAGGTGTGTCCGCTGCTCGGGGCCCCATAAAAACCACGAATGTAAATCCACAACCTTGAAATGTACAAACTGTAATGGGGACCACTTGGCAAGTAGTAAAGAATGCCAAGCAAAAATTAATTACATCAACTCAAAAGTACCAAAAAAAAAAAGATCTAATGAAAGCACTTTGCAAATTCAAAACAAGACACAATTTCCAAACCTACCCCGTTCACCAACCGAGAGTGGAGATAATTTAGCTCCCCCCCAAAATGGCCTAGGAACACAACCAATCCAAAATTAATAAAAGATGGATCTCAGGCCAGTAGTAATCACCCCCGAAATAATGATCTTGGAGGGCACCAGAACAAATCTGAACCCTATTCCATGAATGCTCCTCAACTAAAAGAAGTATTTTCTAAATTTATCATACTGGTCATAAAACTAATAGAAGCACATGATTCAAAAGAGCGCACCAACATCCTGCGGAGGGAAGGAGATCTAGGCTTCCCATAATGGACCTTTCTGGACTCGATAATATATCTAATTGCACTTAATTATCACCCCATCCCATTACATTGTCACCCTAATCATCACACATAATTGTTCTGTTACTTCTTTATATAAAAAAAAGAAAAGGGTTTTTTCAAATTTTTCCCTTCAAAGTCAAAAAGTCGGAAAGATAAAGAAAAGGCCGAAAAGAGTTAAGAAGCCGCCGGATAAAAGACAACGTCTGAAGCCGCGAGATAGTAAGGGGGGAAATACAAACATTTTAATATGTAAACTGTACTTTAATACTATGGAAATAAAACTTTTATTTATTTACTTATTTATTTATTTATTTATTTTTTATATTATTTCAAGAATATATATATTTAAAGTTTAAAAAAAAAATCTTTAGAGCCGTTTTTGAAAACAGATGTGCTAACAAATAAACGTGCATTTCTCGATTGATCTGCAAGATATTAATTCACGTTTCGGTAGCAGCAGGTAACCTTTTTTCGCGACAAATATTAATAATTTATATAAGACAAAATGGTAAAAAAAAAAAAAAATTTCTAAATATTCAGGAAT
This sequence comes from Euborellia annulipes, assembly GCA_023213315.1. Lineage (NCBI taxonomy): Eukaryota > Metazoa > Arthropoda > Insecta > Dermaptera > Anisolabididae > Euborellia > Euborellia annulipes. The sequence continues at coordinate 11,863 of JAKCPI010011476.1, forward strand.
GAAACAAAAAATATTCTGTTATTGCATCTATTAGATTAATTAGACTTGTAATTCAAGTTTTATTTATTTATTTATTTTTTTGAAGCCCCTGACATTTGATCCACCTCGAAAGGCTATCCAGTATAAGCAAAAAAAAACAGGATTTACTTCTTGTTGTTGTTTATTAATTAATTAATAAGAGATTTATTATTTACTAGCAAAATTTCACATGGGCATGTTATGCAAGAGAGTGAAATTTTAAAAACGAGATGCTCTAATGAACAACGAATAATTGTTTTTTTTTAGATGATAATTCATAAAATATGTTACGCATTTAAAGGAGCTAAAGAATTTATTCCATCATCCAAAGGGAATGTGACAGGGTATATTTTAATTAAACCGTTGGCTCTAGGTGAAACATAAATAACTTGGATGGTTGCTTTACTTCTAGTCAAACTTATCTGCCACATAGTAAATCATCGATATGCCTCAGAGCTAATTTGTATATAAATATAATAGTAAACAAGAACACACTTAACATTTGAGTTAAAAAAATGAGTTTTTTCACATGTAATTAACTAACTGAGATTTAAGGAGAGTAAAGTGTGAACTTATCAAAGGATCATTTATAAAAATTATTAAAAATTAATTTTTTTTTTTTTTTAATTTAAAAAATTAAAATTTGTGTTTCTAATTTCACCCTTAGGTCTTAGCTAGTTAACTACTATCTGTAATATATTTCAATATATTATTATTATAAATTAAAATATATAAATTATAGGCCTAAATTAAAATATACCCTAATGTCACATTCCGATCCCTTTGCATGATGGAATAAATTCTTAAGCTCCTTTAAATCTCATATTTAATCATATGATTAGCTTAACTAGAATTGACTCAAAAGTCGGTTTTTCCGAGAAATAGCTAGTTAACTAGAACTGAAGCAACTTAGTATGTCATCTTCAAAATTAATAACTACAAAAAACTCAACATGTATTATTTCTTAAGATGAGTGTTGAAATACATATCAAATATTTATACCAATAACATATCACTTAGTGTTTTTTTTAATTAGTCAACATCAGTGTCATTTGAAACAAAATAAAAAAAATATATATAGGCTATATGCTAATAAATAATATATTGAAACATATAACCTTGTGTTTTTAATTTAATTTAATTCACCTTATATGTCTCTGGGCCTGGAAGTATTTTTGTACAGGCGAAGTAAAAAAAAAAAAAAAGGGAGCAAAAAATATATATTTTCATACTGACGCTTCGGCTCCTTGTCTACGCCATCTTCAGAGCCGGTTGGCGAGAATAAATGAAAATACGGAGGAATTTATTCTCGCCAAGAGAGAAAACGTCATCGGGGTAACTAGGGAATTTGGCTGGGAGGCCCCATATTGAAAAGAAGTCGGATAATAGACTCCACACATTTATAACACAAAAACTAGTTTCAAAAATAGCGAATAGTTCATCGTCATAATATTAACAACATTAATGACCTTAGATGTCGAGGCGCCTTAAATCGTAATAATAAAAATATTATTAACAAAATTAAATTAAATTTTTTTCCCAGTGCCATGACACAGTCACACCGAAATTTTTTTTTTTATTTTCACATCTTCCGTCTTTAGAGTGTGTTGTGAAATTTTTTTCTTTTTCCTTCTCATTAATATAATTAGATAAAATGATTATTAAATTACAAAATTCAAAAGGTTGAAAAATTAAATTTATGAGTTACGATATAATAAAATCAACTCTTGACTCTAATTGATGTCAAAAAATTTATTATAATCGTTTATCATGAAAGTATTTTAATTAAAAATAATTTTCCCGAAATTAAATAAAGGTTATAAAGTAGACATAACCACCAATCTAGTTAAATTAAATAAAAAATAAAATGATTTCTAAAACACCCAAAGCTTTTATTTATTTAGTCGATTTTTTTATTTATTTTTTATTTTGTTAACAATTTATTTAATTATTATTTAATGAATTTTGCATTTTTAGATTTAAAAAAAAAAAAATTACGATTATTATAATAGAACGTTTTGTACATTTTATAAAAAAAATAATTTTCATTATTTTTTAACTAATCATAATTTTAAAAAAGCTTTCTATTAAGTAAATTGCTCACAAATTTTATTCATTTAAATAAAAACTGCATACGAAAATACTTTAAAATGGCTCAGTATTTTCGGACCAAAGATTCAATGTGGCCTCATGAAGCCTTGATTAATTTCTTAAAGAGAGAAAATTTTAGATTTAGGAACCTAGAAGGAATGCTTTATTCCTAATATAGTACCCTAAAACTACCTCTTTAAAAAATCCGTCCAGTAGTTTCGGAGTCTATCCGATTTAGACTGTAGTATGGATACGAATGTTTTTCTTCATGTTTTGATTATAGATATTCTAAAAAAAAAAAAATAGTTATTCATGGTTATGGAGTCAATTCCCTTTTTTTTTCTGCTTCAACCATTTCTCTGCATGCTTATTACAGGTTTCGATTTCCTAATGAGTCAAGCATAAAAAACATAAATATCGTGTATCATTATT
>JAKCPI010011477.1:0-74950 GCA_023213315.1 Euborellia annulipes
CAAAATTATTTCTTTTATTATGCCGTTCCAGGCTGACGTTTCAGTCACTGGTCTAGGCCATCTTCAGAGCCGGAGGCGAGAATAAATGAAAATTAGAATTTCAGGGACACATATTCGCATGAACTCATACTTACAAATTGTTAGTAAATTTTGAGAAAAAAATAAGTTTGCCCCCCCCTCCTACAAGAAAAAGTTGAATTGACGCCACTGGATTAGGCTACGTGGGACTAAAATATTTTTAAAATCTAAGGCCAATTAGACTTTAGAATTTAGATTAGCTGAGTTGGGTCTCGACCCTCCTTTCATTTTTGATTTTGCTAGTTAGGAACTTTACAAACTCATCTGGCTCGAATCGCCTGAAGAGATCTTTCATCTACGTAAGAAAAGAGTAAAAATATTTATTTGAGTAGGTCCTTTCTCTTTCCTTTCTTATTTTACAAAGTCCTTGGTTTATTAATTTTCACCAGTAGGGCTTAAAAGGTCCATTTCCTATTGTTGATATCATAACATAACAATAAAAAAAAACTTCAATAATTATTATAACAACTCAGAAAGTAATAGGAATTTTGAATATTTAGAAAATCCTATTTGAAATTTTTATAGATTGTGGAAATATCTAGATATACAGAGTGATATTGGACGTGATTGTAGATATTTATTAAATGCTTTTTTTGTATGTCTATCTTTTTGGCTAACCCGTCATTTTGGTCAAACAAAATTTGATGAATTTCCTTTAGTCTTGTATCGTATGCAAAACCCCTACTTGAAATAACCCTACGACTTGTTAAAGTTTAAATATCGATAATCGAATTTCCTTATTTTCGACTTAAATCGAATAAGAGAGGACGAGAGGGACGGATGTGGAAAATAATTGAATAATATCAACTTTTCCGTTTTGAATCAATCAGGAGAAATTCTATTGGGGTTTTGACATTAATGAAATGAATTTATCAAATAAATATCGCATTCGTTGCTATTTTAAATAGGAAATGATCGAAATTACATTTCCAATTATTATATAATGCTTTTTGTCTGTTGCATAATAACACCCCAAACTCCCACCATCCCCGTGGAAATCCACCCACCACCTTGCGTATTTAATAATCGTAATCATAAAATAGACAAATATGGGAATGAATTCAAATGCAAATCATTTTCTAATTCAATTTTTCAAAAGAGTTAAAGATGTATACAAAATTTTATACACTGTTTAAATCATCTAATGCCCCCGGGTTTGGCGTAGTAAGTAGCGCGCCTACCTCCTATACCAAACGTCGCGGGTTCGGACCCAGGCAGTCCGATGATTTTATTTAAGCCATTTGGATACCAGATGGCTTAAATAGAAATGCCTGACCCCACAATAGATATATTATCTACAACGGTTATCGTCAAAGTCTTAAAAGGCCTAAGTTGCCGAAAAGACTGTATGAATGTGTGTGTGAATGTGAGTGTGAATGAGAAAAAAGTGTGAATGTTTAAAAAAAAAAAAAAATCATCTAATTATTGTGTTTAATTTATTTCATTTTCTTAACTATCATATTCAAGAGAGAAAATTAAATTATTAGCATCATGGGCGATCCTAAGCCATGTATCCAACATTATTTGGAATTACTCTGTCTTAAATTAAGTTCTTAAGTCTTAATTGACACATATGACTTTTGAGCTAAGACCAAACAGTATCTATTCATTTCAATATATATTTGATGTACCTATATAACCAACTCCCTATAATTTGAGAGGAATATGAATACTGCTGCCGACCTTTCATTTGGTATAACGGAATAATAAATAAACGGATCATCTCTGCATATGCAGCTATTTTAATTAATTATCTTCTGAATATTGAATACTTTGTATATGTATATAATGAAAATAATAGCTACATAATTTATTCTATTTGAATAATTTGAGTAAAATTATTCTATACATAGAGGGACAGAGGAGTTCCTGGAGGGCTTGCACTCCGTGCCAGCACGGAGGCGCCAATCTAAAGACCAAACGCGCTGGAAAGTATAAACTCAAAGAGCGCCGAAGATGACAACCCCAAAGGACACCGGAGACACCAACCCAAGGGTGCAGAAGGAATTCAACTCAAAGAGCCCTGGAGACGCCAAACAAAAAATTCGATGTCGAAATTTTGATGGAAATACACATTTTGAGGTCAGTGTGTCCAAAAAAGTGGCCCCGCAAAATGGTTTGTCTTAAATAAAAAAAAGTAAGAAGGAAATGAGCTAGATAGTTTTGTTTTTATTTAATTTAAGGTCTTTTTGGCAACTGAGGTCATTTAGACCTCGTCCTTATTTATTCCATTTTGATTGGTATCCAATTCAATTGAAATAAATTCTTCGCATTGGACGGGATGCGAACCCTTGATCTTTGGAACCAAAATCTAATAGCTAAAAAGTTGAAATTTTAAAAATTTATTTAACTTGGGTTCTCTTCTGAGGCGTAAAAATGTTTTTAAATAAAGACAAAAGAAAGTTTTATCGATTTTCTCAAAATTTGCTCTAACGACTTTGATAAAATTCTGTCAATTATTTTTTAGATCCTCTTTAAAATGTATAATGTTATTTTATTTTGCTCTCAAAATTGTTTGAAGCACAATCTTGTACTTATAAGGGTATTTCTTATGAAGAATAATGTTAACAAAATATCCTACCCCACCAAAAGAAAAAACAGAGGTGCCTTCTCAAAGGACGCAGGAGGCGCAAACCCCAAAGTATAGCGGCTACCCAAAAGGGTCAACAATTAGATTTATCGAATAAAAATCCTATAGAGCTTCTTTAGTAGGTAAAATAATTAGGTTAATAGTAAGCTTTAAAAGTTAAAGCATATCATAATTTATGAAAATATAAATATTTTTTATCTTTTAAAATAATAGGCCTTATCTTAAAAAACTTTTTTATTCATATATTCTTTTTTAATTAATTTACAATACTAAAGCAAAAAGAAATATAATTCTTGCCACGAAATATTAATATTCCCTCTCTAGTAAGGCGAGAATAAAAATTTTACTATTCTAAGTTGGATCCAAACAGTAAAGTATGAATTCTTGCAAATCTCTTTTTTTTTTTTTAATGCACAATACATTCAAGAACATAAAAACTAGTACTTAAGCTAAGTGAGAAAGTTTGGATAGATTTTTTTTCTGTCGACTTGGCAAATGAACAAATCCGTCTTGGAGTATATCTTTCTCCTTTTTCTTTTTTTTTTTCTGTTTACATCTCTCAGATAACTTGCCTAGATAATTTGGTGCTGAGTTTTATGCTAAAGAATGTTATATCTTTAATTGACGCCAATAGCGGGTTTCTTTAAAATAAAAAAAAAAACTCAGCCCTCTAATAAGAATAATTAATTTTTTTAAAGAAACCATAAACAGTAATTAGATAATTATGAGAGTGGATGCCAATTATATATTCACCTAACATATAATAATTATGTGTTACGTAAAGAACTTTCATTTATTTAAAAAAATGATTTAATTTAATAAATAATAATTTCGTTAAAATATTTTTCGGGTTACTAGAGAGATGAAGAGAAGTAGGAAAGAAGGGTGGAGGAGGAGTGGGGGGGGGGGATGGATGAGTTTCTTTATGGAATGACGTAGGAAGGTAAATAGATAGATCATCCCCTTCAGACTTGAAGAGGGTGATCAAGAACCAAGAGAACAAATAACATTTTTTGTTGTTAGGTACATAACTTTCTATTTAGCATCACTAAAAATTAAAATTAATTATATTTTTAATTAAACAATATTATAGAATAGGCCTATGCTACCGAAAAATAAATATTTTTTTAGAATATTTGAATGTCTCGTCAATTCTACTTACATAGGGGTATCTAGGGGTTTTGAAAATTTAGACATCTGACTGAACTCTCGCTAGCTTTGGTCCTCAATTCATGGTTAAAATATATAGAATACGAAGCCGAGCAATGTACCATCAAGAGAAAAGATATTGGACAACCCCTTCACTTCTACCTGAATTTAGAGCCTTTTGAGGTATGTATACAGGGCCGTAACTAGGCAGATGCAACAGGTGCACCGTGTATCTGTTGCATCTGCCTAGTTACGGCCCTGTATACATACCTCAAAAAGCTCTAAATTCAGGTAGAAGTGAGGGGGTTGTCCAATATCTTTTCTCTTGATGGTACGTTGGTTTGTTTATACCTAAATCTATATACCAGTATACTGTATAATTGTCAATCCTCTGTCCGTAATAAATTATCTTACAAGAGCTAGAGTCACGAAAAAGTTTTTTTTTGTTTCTAATGTACCCTATTGCCGGAAACTAAATATATGTCGAGAAAGAAAAATCTGGTGTGACAAGAACAGAAAAGAACTTTCAATTAAAGTTGTGTACTATGCGACCAGTGACACCAGATTTTTATATATTGTTACAATTTTATTTTTTCCATTAAATAAATAAATACCTTTAAAAAATGTAGTGTAGACCAATAAACAAATATAAAAGCGTTTAAAAAGTCCAACCAACCTGAAACAATAGAGACAAGAATTACTAAAATATAATTAATTATAGCTTAATTAAAATAAAAATATACAGTATATGCACCCCAACGTGAAAAAAATTTATTTTGACTATCTCTATTCTTTTATCTTGGCCTTATCACTATGTGGAGTCGGCAAAATTAATTTACAAAAAAAAAAATGAGACCGAGAGAAAAGCAAGTAAGCCCGTCTCTCGGCCTGGCGCTTGATACAAAAAAGGTGAAAAAAAGGCTGACATAAAGAAAGGAAGAAATGCCAGTTTATGCTCGGGTAACTCGTGGTCGCCATCCACGCACCTACTAACTAGAAGTGAGACCCTGAGTGAGTCGAATTGACTACCAATCATTTGAAATAAAAAGGGATGTGTCTAAATGGCCTTAAACAAATTAAAAAAAATCCTCCATATTTATTTCTAATTAATGTTAATGCTATTATTGAAAAGTTAACGTTTTTCTTTGTTAATTAAAATTATATCGGAATTGATTTTTGAATATTTATATTTTATTAATTAAAAAATAGGTGAAAAAGTGTCTTTCAAGCGGTTCAATTTCACTCCCATCATGCTGATACGAAAGACAGTAACTCCTCTCACTTTTAGGATCCATTTTATTAAAGCTTTTTTCCCTCTCTGCTGATGTCGACAGTGTAAATGTCATTCTAGGAATGTCACAATGGATTCTAGACAAGAGAATGAAACTGGATAAAATAGACCGCTTTGTTTTTAAGAAATAAAGGTGGAAACAAGAGTATCAATTTCATGAAGGGTGCTAAAATTTAACTTGTATTAATGTTCTAAGGGTTGACTTTCCAGCCGATAGTAAACAAATTTTGATCTTTCCTAATAAGGTTCGGTTAATAAAATTAATAAGTTTCTTTTTCTTATTATTTAATTAAAACTTTTTTAAGTTGATTGTTTTCTTTATTTTATCATATTTATTATGTGAGTAGAATCAATATTCACTTTAGAATATTAAATTCTGTTTGTAAAGACAATTAGGAAATGTGTTGATCTAATTAGCCTTTAACTCTCCAAGTTTCTAACTGTTCTAATGCATAATCAAGAGTCGCGGGAGCGACTCGTCGCCGAGCATGTGAAAAGCAAAAGAAAGCAAAGAAACTCTTAATACTACCATTTAGTTGATATTCCAATAGATGCCAATGGCCCATTGCATTTAGATGGACGAGTCGTCCCTAGACTATATTATCAAGAATGATTTTAAATCCTTAATAAAAGATAGGGACGTGAAAAAATTTTTTTGAGAAACTTTTCTCTTTCTGGGCGAATATCTCAAAAAAGTTTTTAAGATATCGGAGCCAAATTTTTTTTATATTAAACTAGAATAAATAAGGATTATTTTGAGCACGAATTCAAAAAAAAATTCCAGTCCCAAAAAGAATGGCAGAGGCTCAAAGTTGAGATTTTGCCGATTTCGGAAGGTCAAAAGTTAGTCTCTTATTTTTCCTTTTTTTTTTTTTTTCTTTTTTTTTTTCTTTTTTTCTTTTTTTTTTTTTTTTTCATTCTTTTCTTCAATTTTCAAATTTTTAGACAAAGCTACAGGTTTCCCTGCTGGACCGATTAGGATGAAATTTAAAATACAAATAGATACTATCAAAAACCCGATACCTTTGATATAAAATTTCATTTTGGATCAAAAGTGACTTTTTGAGAGGTATTCAAAATTTCAAATTTGTCCTATCTTTAACATGGCGAAAAGACAATTCTAACTATTTTGCTCACTGATGACGTCATCTAGGAACATATATATTATTATTAGTAATTTTCATCCCTAATGGAACAAAAATTTTTTAGGATAGATCCATTCAGATAGAAATAGATTAACGTGATAAGAAGGAGTGCTACCAACATAACAAAAATAAAAAAGCTAAAATTTTATAAAATTTGGTGAAATCCTATGTTTATCGTTTCGAATGAATACCAAACGAAGTATTTACATTCTACCAACATAACAAAAATAAAAAACCTAAAATTTTATAAAATTTGGTGAAATCCTATGTTTATCGTTTCGAATGGATACCAAACGATGTATTTACATTCTACCAACATAACAAAAATAAAAAACCTAAAATTTTATAAAATTTGGTGAAATCCTATGTTTGTCGCTTCGAATGGATACCAAACGATGTATTTACATTCTACCAACATAACAAAAATAAAAAACCTAAAATTTTATAAAATTTGGTGAAATCCTATGTTTATCGTTTCGAATGAATACCAAACGAAGTATTTACAATCTACCAACATAACAAAAATAAAAAACCTAAAATTTTATAAAATTTGGTGAAATCCTATGTTTATCGTTTCGAATGGATACCAAACGATGTATTTACATTCTACCAACATAACAAAAATAAAAAACCTAAAATTTTATAAAATTTGGTGAAATCCTATGTTTATCGTTTCGAATGGATACCAAACGATGTATTTACATTCTACCAACATAACAAAAATAAAAAACGTAAAATTTTATAAAATTTGGTGAAATCCTATGTTTATCGTTTTGAATGGATACTAAACGATGTATTTACATTCCACCAACATAACAAAAATAAAAATCATAAAATTTTTATGAAATTTAGGGAAATCCTATGTTTATCGTTTTGAATGGATACCAAACGATGTATTTACATTCTACCAACATAACAAAAATAAAAAACCTAAAATTTTATAAAATTTGGTGAAATCCTATGTTTATCGTTTTGAATTAATACCAAATGATGTATTTATTTTTTACTGTTTGGAATGCATATTAAAATATCTATTCATGGGATAACTTAATATTTAATAAACAAAAATTATTAAATAATATTTAAATGCAATATTTCACAAAAAGAAGTGAAATCTCAGCCAAAAACATCGGAGATGCAAAAGGGGCGCCTCGCATTATTTTTGCCCAGCGTCGAGGTGAAATCAAAAAAATGCGCCTCGCTTTTCTGATTTATATAAAAGCGAGGATATATGAAACAAATAAAATTCTGTAGGGGTTTTATTTAAGTGAAAATATTTCCTCACTTTTATATAAATCAGAAAAGCGAGGCGCATTTTTTTGATTTCACCTCGACGCTGGGCAAAAATAATGCGAGGCGCCCCTTTTTGCATCTCCGATGTTTTTGGCTGAGATTCATTTGATTGAAAAATATTTTGAAAAAAGATATAGGCCTATATATAATTATATATATATCTCATTTATTATGAAACAAATAATAATAATGATTCTTATTCAAAATAATAATAATAATAATAAACTTGGTAGGAACCTACTTGTTTAGTAAAAGAATCTTAAAAGTATAGAAAGATTTGATTTTCGTGGTAACTGTGGTTTATTTGTAAAAATTACAACGTTTCCCAAATTCAGCTTGGGCAGGTTCTGTGACAATTTCAAGAAGCAAAATTTATATAGGACCTACAGAGGAATAATAGTTAAATGAGGACCTTGGCCCACCAACAAAAAGCATAGTCACAATCATGTTAAATAAAATAAGAGAAAGTAAAAATAATATTTATTTTAATAAGACTGGCATTTGAGTCTACTCAAAATTTGTTCTTGTTTAGAAAGGGCCAATTTTAATTATTCAAAAAATGGATGATGAATGGGATGATAGTTTATGATAGGTACTAATTACTCGTATGCTCTTTTTTTTTTTTTTTATTTGAGGGAAAATACTTAAATTAAGGCATAAAAACCCTCAATAGCCTACAAAAAAAAAAAAAAAAAAAAAAAAATTCCCCGTTTAGTTACCCCTGGTGCATCGTGCACGCAGACACGCACCAACCCCAGTACCGGTATCTAGCATAAATTGCCATCAACCCGGTTCCATTGTTGGGAGTGAGAGGCCCTTCACCTCTCCACTCCCCAAAAATCAGTCCCTCTCGGGACTGGTTGTCAAGGATCTCTCCTCTCCCTCACTTTTTCAATTTTCAAAATCATTTAATAAATTATTTGCCATTTTCTTAATAAGAGCGATAAAAATAAACGTAATTAAATTATTCAAAATTAAATTAGACCACTTTATTCATTTAACTATTACCCCCTGAATTAATTAAAAATGACTTATGGCTTTGATGGGCAATTTTCTTTAAGACTTGAAGTCAATCGATTACTGCTTAGGTCAATTGCCATTGGCAAGTGCTAGAGTTGAATGCCAAATCCAACAGGTAGAGCCTTGAGCTGATTAAATTTCGTTGAAGGGGTGAAGTTAAGTCGTAATGAATATTGAAAATACAATCGAAATTCATTACTAAGTTATGAAGGAATTTATAGCGTTATTTTTTGTTGCTATAATTTCAAGGAAGAAGTAAGCCTGTTAATACAATATTTAAAGAAACTGTCTATACATACTTGCACTATACTAAAAACTAATTTCAATCATTTTATTCTTTTAGATACTCTACTCGGATACCTCGAGGATAATCTCAAATATGAGCCCCCGACTAAAATAGTCTTATTATATAAATAATATATTTGCACACATAATTATTGAAGATGTAACATTTTAAAAGTTAGAGTGAAAAAAAAATTGATTTTTAAATAATTTATCTACTTTTTATCCTTGGTTCATAAAAAATCTCTTTAAGTGAATAATTATTAGGAGGTATTAAAGTTAAATGTGTAATAAAAAATAGCGACATAAAAGGGCAGAGACAAAGAGTTATTTTCAAAGTATTCAAGTGAATAAAATCCTCTTAAAATTAATGTTTTAAACTTTAATCCTCAGCAAGAAAATGATTCCCTTCGTCACTTCACATCGTTCAAAACACTCAACCGCTTCAGTACTTTTAATGTCTATACTATAGTATAACAAAAAAAAAAAAAAAAAAAAAAAATTGTAGGAAAAGTTCAAAAGATATTTTTTTTAGAGTGATCAAAATAAATATGCCAAACGTTATTTATTTTAATAGATTTGTCTATATGGTTATATTTTATATATACTAGTATAAATTGAGATTTATTTATTTTAGATCTTTTTTTGATTTGTGTAAATATAAATAAAAGCCAATTTAAAAATCGAACGGATGTGAAACTGTGATGGTGTGACTGGTCGCACCGCACACAACTTTCTCTTACCTTAGGTAGGCCTAATCGAAAGTTGTGTTCTGTGCTTGTCAAACCAGATTTTTTTTGTGTCGAGATATATTTAGTTTCCGACAGTACAGTACATTTGAATTCAAGATGATAGAGGTAAGAGAAAGTAAAAATTTAAGTTAATTTACCTCTAAAAAAGTTGATAAAAATTAACTGACCTTTAGAAATTTTATTTTATCTGATAATTAGAATCAAAATATCCTCTTAAAATGAAAGTGTGATTCTCTAAAATATTCAGTCAGTCAGCTTCTAAACTTTGATCATAAATAATACTAAGCAGTGACTGACAGGATAGCATTCTAGGAAAGGCAAGACAAATTAGTTTTAGCAAATGCCTTTTAACCCATTTGATGCAACTAAAACACTACCTACACTATTTGAAATTGTTGGATAGCACGAAATAGCTAATAAATAAAATTGTAAGTTAGTAATGGGAAGTATAATTGATAAAAGAAAAGAGGCAGCCAACAAAAGACAAAGTTAAATTCTGTCAGTGTTTAAAATAAAACAAACAAAGAACTGAAGGACTCCCTGTCCCAGCTCGGGCAGCTCGTGGTCGCCATCCACGTACCCACAATATGTGGACCTCTGAGCGAGCGAAATAATTCTTTGTAATTTACTTAATTTTCGTTAAAAAAAAAAAAAAAAACTTAATAAGTTTTCAAGCCTTTAACGAGGAGAGGATATTATTTTTTTTTTCATTAATTAGCTCTATCTTTTTTAATTTTTTTCGATACTTTAAAGATCTTCGTAAAGTAAATTAAATTGAAAAGTTTTATTGTTAATTAATATGTAACATAGAAGCTAGGACGGGAGCCTTCCCTGGAACAGCAGCTAGATATAATAAAAACTTTATATTTTGTTGCCGACGTTTCGAGAGCTATTCCCACTCATCCTCAACGACTCTCGAAACATCGGCAACAAAATATAAAGTTTCTTATTATACCTAGCTTCCTGGGAAGGTTCCGCGTCCAATCTTCTATTTCAATAATTTCAGATATCCATTTAAAGAAATTATTTCAATTAATATAATGTAAATTTTTACAGCTTTTGATGTAAATTCATTCACCTAAAGTGACAGTTTACTGATTTCATTATTTTCATAATTCTCCAAAAATTTATAATAAACTAGACGCAAAGCCCCGCCTTCGGCGGGGCTTTCCGCCTAGCCAGGGGGCTGCGCCCCCTGGACCCCCTTGCTCGCCTTCCTTTTTCATTTTTATATATAAGTTTATTTTAACGGTTAATTATTCATGAACTTAAGATTTTTTGTGAATCATATCCTTTCCGGGACTCTCCCGGTACACAGACAAAAAATTTACGCCGATATTTTAGAATTCAAAATGTAAATAAATAAAAAAAATCGTAAACATGGGTAAATATTGATATTTTGTTACCATGGCAACTATTTCTCCTAATTTTTATTTTTTTCTTATTTTAACGGTTAATTACTGATTATCTTATTGTTATTTGTGAAACAAAACCTGTCCGGGATTCTCACAAACATACACAAAAAATTTCATCAAAATCGGTTCAGTCGTTTAGGAGGAGTTCAGTCACATACACACGTACAGAAGAATTATATATATAAAGATAAGAGAATTAAATATAGGCCTGCCTGGTAAGACAACTGAAATCATTGTGACTAAACAAAGCCAAGCTTTGCAGAACCTTAGGATAAGTTGCCTCGAGGAATGCTCTAATCGATAATAATTTTCTAATTATTAATAAATGTAAAATTTCAAGTCAAATTGTCCTCAGCAGCCAAAAGATTTAAAAAAAAATAAATTTATATAGTGAATACGTTAAAACCTAAAATAAGCTATTCGAAAATTATTTCATATTTAAACTGCACTTTGAGTTAATTGAAAATGTAAGACGGCGCCTCCCCATAATTTAATATTTATACGATTTAATCACTTTATATTTATTTATTTGAGTTGGGTTTTAGTGAATATTTAATAAATCCACTGGTTGATTTAAAAGGGTTTACGGTCGAAAAATACGAGTCAGAGGCCGAAAAGCTATTAATTTTAATTTTGTAAAATAAATTTTATTTTGAGTTTTATCGTATATCTTTTAGGTTTTTAAAGAGTTAAAAAATCATTAATGTTGAATTAAATATGGACATCTATAATGGAAAAATGTCAAATGTATAGAGAACTGTAAAAAAGAAGGAAAATTATGACCTCATCTATATAAACATTCTCACCATGATAAAAAAATAATATTGAATATAATATGTACATTGACATTCAATCGTTTATCGTTGAATAATTAATAACCTTCTTGAAATAACAAAATTTGCTTATAAGGGGAGTGTAAGGCCTTCCCCTCACCGATTTGCTACTTAATGAAAAATAAATTCTGTTAAAGCGAGAGAATAATTGTAATAATAATAATCTATAGTGCCTATCTAAGATGCAGGATGATACTGATCTTAATAACAAAGGAAACATTAGAAATGCTATTATAAATATGCTTCTTCGCAACGACTTAACGACATGCTGGCAAATCTTTAAAAAAAATTTTTATTCTAACTATTGAGAAGCGCATTCTCTCGCTTTAATAGAATTTGTTTTTCATTAAGTGGGCTACTAGTCTACACATAAAAAAAATCCGTCCACTCCCCTTGTTAATGCTAATTCTCGGCCCACTCATCCCTCTTAGGCCCAAAAATTTCAGAAATCAATATATAATTTTAACAAAAAGTACAATTTCTAATAAGAACCGTTTATAAAAATTTATCTCCCTTAAGGACTGGAACTATTCAAAAAGAAATTGATTTTTGGATGCCAAAAAAAAACGAGACATAACAATGCAAATAGGCTGAGAAAAAAATTTCTAAAATTACAATTAAAAAGGTTGAGAAACAAAATTATTCAATTTTAAACAATTTTAAGATAAGCGTTATTCAAACTTAATTATTTATAAAGACTGGTAACCAATTGATTTAAATGCATTTTTCTCAGATTGGTATACCAAATTAGTTTAGGTCTCTCTATGCATAAGAGAATGGCCGGTCGGCCGGCCCGCTTTGTTATTATCAGCACAAACAAATATAAAGTTGTTGACACAAATAGTATGGATCAAGTATGAAATTTCAGAGTTAATAGCTAATCCTTTGATAGGTGGTTTATGGTTTATGTTTGGGCTCTTGAACCTGAAGAACATAACAATTGTTCTAGCATATTCATGCTCTACGGTGATGTTAATTAATTCGACTAACAAGTAATTTTGATATTTGATATTTTAACCAAGAGAAATTAAAATGAATACCTATAGTTTAATAGGCTATAAACTTACAAAGTTGGTTGGAATTGTAAGGAATTATAATATCAAAAAGTTTAAAAAAAGACAGAAACGTTAGTCAAAAATTCAGCTTGAAATTTGGAATATTTATTTATTTATTTAGTTTTTTACTTTTTTCACTATTGATAGTAATTGAAATTTAATATAAGACGTTAAAGTTCGCTAAAAAAAAAGTCTAAATATTTAAAAACCACATTCTCAAAATCCCTGACCAAATTTTTTGAAATTTTGCATTAATACTTAAGAAGTTTGCCTCCAGGCCTGGATCAAATTTGAATTCAATCTGTTAAGTAGATTTTTTGTTTTAATTGAAAAAAATTAAACTAAAAAAAAAAAAAAAAAAAAAAAAAAAAAAACAATTTTATTTAATCATATAACCCAATGGTTCCTAAACTGTAAGCTTCAGGGTGACCCCTGTTATATCCTATTTTTATGGGTAGACCTGTTTAAGAAGAACGAGAAAGATTTGCAGCTTGGTCGGAATATCTAATTAAAAATTTTCCAGAATCAAATATTTGTTATCCAGTTTTAATCAGATTAATCACTGCTATATAGTATTAGCCTATATCTGGCCTATATTTATATATTTTTATGCTTTTATAAAAGATACATAATCTTATATAATAACATTTATAATGTATTTATTAATAAAAGATCAATGAAAATCAACCAAATGCATTAAATACTACCACTCTGAAATCTCTTGGCAAATTTTTGAATTACTTGATTTTTTGGGCATACTTTTATGACACACAACGCCATCTTATCGGGAAAAACATGCCACTTCGCTCCCGTAGCTCCTTAACAAAAGCTCGTCAATCAAAAAGTCGTGAATTAGTTATTTGGATTGTTTTCGTTCCATAAAGCAAAAAAGGAAATTTTTGCATGTACCTACGTACTCCATATTAATTTTTTTTTTTTAACTTGATTATATTTTAATACTCACTCTACCTTGACATTTAACCAATCATGAAAGCACAATTAAATATCGTTATGAAGAAGATAAATGTGATTATAATCAAAGCGTGTTCAGCGTCATTCTCCTATTCGTTTGTTCCGTTCGTTAGCTTTGAGTATTTTCGAGTCTAGTGTGAAAAATGACCTCACCATACATACACGTATATAAAATATTCCAAAAAAATTCATTTTAAATGAATAATTAAAGAAATATACTCTTTTTTCCTGCTTGTTTTGGATTATTAACATTACGTCTGCTGTCAAAGCAATTATATTATCCGCTTCCCTTGTTTAAAGCTTGTTGTTATTATTAAATTTTATAAAATAGTCTACTCTTGGATTTCAAAGAGAAATGGTTGTGGTTAAATTCCTTTCCTCTCTATTTTTAATGAGTTTATTCAAGTTGGATACTTCTATTGAGGGCTGTTTGCAGTTAAATCGTGAGGTGACCCACAAAATGCAAACTTTATTTTTAGTGTTAATTTAAATAGGAGATGAAATAACCTTTATATCCAAAAATAACAAAAATGTTATTTTAAAATTCAAGTTAAGGATTCAAAAATAATAAAAAGGAATAATTTTTATGTTATTTAAAGAATAAATTTGAATGTTGACTTAATTGGGAAATTTTGAAATGAAAAATAACAAAAAACCAAGTAACTTCTCTTCGGTTAAAATTCTAGTCGGAAAATATAAAGGACTGTTAGAATTCAGCATGCAAATAAACATCCACTTTAAATAACTAAACATTTCACTAATGCTTTATAAATGATTTCAGTCAGACTAGACTAAATCATCATGTGAGATAAGAAAGTAAAAACATTCTTCTCTCATTCATTAACGAAAACAGATAAATGATGAATTTATTCGGAAGACTGCCAAATTATATACAAATGGAATTCCCAAGAGAAATTAATGACAGTCTCTATTCACAAGAAAACGTAACACTAATGTAAGAGAGGACGTTTACAAAGGAGTTTTTATTAAATGTTTATAATACAATTCGCAAATGAGAGAAAAAAACTAATTCCCTTCAAAAAAAATTTTTTTTAATTTCAAAAATAAATTTTTCAATAGAGGAAAATTGATATTGGATTATTTTTACTTTCTCTTACCTATATGTAAATGTTAATATATTAATATATACTGGTATATATATAGAGAGGAAGTATTGGATTCATGTCAAAAATTCAGTCGAGATTTTGATGGATATACACGTTTTGAATTCAAAAAAGTGGTTTTCACGAAATGGCCAGTCTGTCTAACTGTCTGTGTTCAATTTAAAGCATGAAGGCATGCACACTAATGTTAAATGTCTATCTCACACAGATACGGTATTAAGGTTCGTGTCTCAAAAAGCCGTTCGAAGACCATTCACTAACGAGTTACTCGAGGCGGCAAGAGAGGGCGTTAGTTTTTCCCATAGGGATACAAGAGATTTATTCCATTTCATTTGAAAGTTCTAGCTAATTAATTAAGGGTAGAAAATTAATTATTTTTTAACAAAATGATTACTATTATCTATAAGATATAGAGCGAATTTTTTAAAAATATCTTTTATTTAATGCGATTAATCTAAAAAAACATTTATTTTTTCGAAAATCAAAAAAAGGGCTTCTATAAGTTGTAGATATTTTAAATAGCTTTAATTTAAAAAAAAAATTTGAAGTCAATAGCTTCAAAATTGTGGCCGCTGTAATCTCCCAAAATTAGAACCCCGCGCACCTTAATGTGAGTGTGTCGGTTGGGATGCCTAGCTCAAAGGCGTTAAGAAGTTTTATGATAGTGTCAATATACAATCAGCATAAGCACTGGGTGGAATGTATCAATCAAGCAGTGTCTAACTAAACATGTAATGATTAAATTTAAATCTTGAGTCCTGAAAAATCAAAAATAATGCCAAAACGTGACCTATAAAGGTGACAAATAAAGATATTTTTATATTCTGTCTCAGTTAAATTTCAGCAACCCCATTAATTTTTGATGGAGGATAATAAAAAGGGATTTTGTGCATTGGATTGATTCGGTTGAATGCTTTGAATGAAAATTGCGTATAAAATCAAAATAATTCCCCGGAAATGGACGTCGTTATTAATAATTTATATTTTTATATAATTTTCACCGACACGCTGGTATTTACTAAAAATTTATGAGCAAAAGTGTTGATAAACATAAATTTTAAGACTATGTAAATTTGTTAAGCATTTAGTAAAATGATGATTCCATTGAATCGAAATAAACTCGTAAGAATTTATGCTCTCTTATGGTATATAAATTGCATAATATATATTCTGCGTGTGTCGAGATAAAGGGGAAAGAGAAAGAGAGAGAGAGAGAGATAGAATGGAAGAGAGAGAGAAAGAGAATTCCGGTTGGTCATATTATATGTTATATTCATATTACGTACATTCATATACAAACAGGGTATCCCAGATTAAAAGATCACTAGGGACTAGATGTATGTATTTAAAAAATTTCGTTTAAAATATTCATTTTTTTTTTTTTAATTTTCCAAAAATGATTATTTAATTTATTTAGATTGTAGAAACCCACCATATATTTACGTTGTTTTCTTTTATTTGTGATCTTATCCGCCTTCTTGAATTCTTTTCTAAAATGTTTCAATCAAATTAATGACCTTGAGGGGAGAAATGAAAAGGAAATAACTCGAGAGAATCATTTCGCCTTTAACTACTCCACTGAGGAAAATAATCTTTTTAAAAAAAAGATAAAAATAAAGATTATTGCAGAGATTTTTTACTTTTTTTAGTGTTTCAGTGAATTAATAAATTGGCAATTTCACTCGTAACTGGTCTATTGGTTAAAAGAAAAGTTCATTGTCATATTTTGAATTTTTTTTTTTTTAAGTCAAAGAAAACGAAATTTTTTTCATTCTGCGGAAAATTTTTTTCCCCTTCCTTGAAAATCTTTTGGCCTTTTTTATACGAGTCTAATCCGATTTTTTCAAACGTATTTTTCCCAAAAATAATGGATTTTTTTCCCCAATAATCGATTGTGCAAATAATCGAAATAATCAATTAGGGGTCGTCCACATATTACGTAACGCGTTGATTAATAATCAAAAGGCGAGATCATGGATGCATTTGTTCTACTTTGGCATAATGTGAACAGATTGCTACTTCTAGTTTCTCTGCTTGGGACTCTGAACCCAAATCGTTGGAATTATTTCCATATTATTATTATCCATATTATTGGAATATTAATTATCCTATTGATAAAAAGTCAAATTGAAAGGAAATTTATCTCTCTGTTAGAAGTTAATTTTCTATAGGTCTATATACTATATTATCTAGCTGATTGACCTCTGAATAAACTTTTTAGTTTAGTTTAGTGATTAACAAGTCTCTCAAGACGGTTTTCTTTGAAAGAGTCAAGTAACAAAGGAAATTTTTTTCTTCAAGTATATAACTTTGAATAATTGAAGAAGAGACTAGTTCCATTAATCAAAGTTGATTTATTTTAAACAATTTTCACTTTATTTAAGAAGCTATAAATTTTTTTTTTTTATTAAATGGCTTTGAATGAATAAATGTATTGAGGGGGGGGGGGGGGTTAATTCAACTACTAATTATCATAGATATTTTATTTATTTATTATCTCTATTTTGACTCTTTACTCAAAGGCCACTGGAACAAAAAGGTTACAAAAATATATACAATAAGAATATAAAAACAACATCAGCCCTATCATAGAATTAATAATGACCCTCGGGCTTGGTGTAGTTGGTAGCGCGCTCGACTTGTATACCAAGGGTCGCGGGTTCGGGCCCCAAGTAGTCCGATGATTTTATTTAAGCCATTTGGATACCAAATGGCTTAAATAAGAATGCCTGAAACCTAAATATTCAAATAATGGTTATGGACAAAAAGTTTTATATGGCCCGAGTTGCCGAAAAGACTGTGTGAATGTGTGTACGAAGGTGAGTGTGAATGAGAAAAAAGGGTGAGAAATTAATAATTTTTTTTTCTTTTTTCAATTTCGACATCTCTCAACAGAGATTAACTCCATTTACAGAGAGACGGAGGAGATATTGACAATGTTTGAAAATTTGTCATGGCAAGTGGGATTTGAACCCGAGTTGGATGAGCAACTCTAGATTCGTAATCCGCAGCTTATCCGATTAGCCACGAGCCTCCTCATGAAAGCCCCTAATTTTTATTAATATTAACTTTTCAAATAGTTTAATGATTCGAATAATTATTTTGATATTATCCGCTTACCCAATTTACTGATAAATTTTTAACCATGATCTAACATTATTCTAATTAATTATGTAACTATGATGTGAATTTATTGGTATTTTGTTTTCGAAATAGTTACATTTAATCTTATATTATAATATGCGAGAATATAATACATTACGAACTGCCTAATATCGTATTGGTCTTTGGCACAAGCCAAGTATGGTCAAACAAATTTTTAATTTTGTCCTCTTTACATTCTAATGCTCTGTAGATGAGTCAAAAGTAACTTGCTTACCTCACCTACTGAAAACAGAACCTTATCAATGGACTTATGACTAAGCTAGACGAACAGCCACCAAATGGTTTGTAAACAAGAAATGAGAATCAGCGCTCAACTTCTGGATGGGAGGCTGATCAACGCTCGTCGGGAAACACATCGACAAAAGAAAGAAGTTAGGGAAAAGCGAACTCTTTCTAAAACAATAGATTAGAGATATTTGGATATGCGTCCCTTACACTATACTTTGAAAAGGAATGCAAAATTGGATGGCCATCGTATCGAGTCTAAAGGCGTGTTCATACTAAGGCGACAAGAAATTGAAAAGTTTCTTATAATTTATAACAGGCAACAGTTCTATTACCTGTCGATTGATGTTTCAGTATGAACGCACCTTTAGTCACCGTACATGGACTTCTATAGATGAAAATCAACTTACGCTTGAAGGAAAAGAGGAGTAAAAACTGACATAATGAAAGCAGAAGAAATGCCATCCTTAATTTGGATAATTCGTGGTCGTTATTCACTAGAAGTGAGGTGAGTGAAACGACCAAAATACGATTACACTAAATTAATTTTGATTATTAAATATTCGTGTAATTGCCCTCTTCATCCAAAGAATCACTTATTATTGTGTAATGAATATGAAAATGACATATTTTTTAAGTCTTTTCAGCATCTTAGGCCATATAGACTTTTAACGATTGGTATCCGAATGATTTAAATAAATTCATCGGACCGGGGATCCGAACCCGCGTTCCTTGGCTTCTTCCAGACTATCATTCCACTTTTATCTTTTATTAGATATTTTTCCACTGATGAATTTAATTTTAAAGTTATTTAAAAATATTTGAAATTTAAATGAAATATGTTAATTCAAGAAAAAATATTCAAATGTCATAATAAGATATGTAATAATCATAATCATATTCGTAAACAACGGATGCAATTGAATTGAGATAATAAAGATCCAAATAAAACAAGAAAATGGATCTGACTTTAGGATAAAGAGAGGGGATGGAGAGAGAAATTTCTTGAGACCCGTTTCTGTTCTTCAGACTTAACTGGAAAAACAATTCCAGGCTGTCCTCACCAGAAGGGAATTGCCCTTAACGATTGGCAACCAACAACACAATAACATCAACAACAGCCTGCTAATGACAGACGGATATCTCCTCTCTATATTCTCTATTCACAAAAAAAAACAATCAATTCGATCACAGGATCAAAGAACTACTCAAACGGGGACATTTATTAAGTGTAAAAAAAATAAATTCTGACATTGATTTTTATTGGATATTTATATAAATTG
The DNA here is from genome assembly GCA_023213315.1 of Euborellia annulipes. Lineage (NCBI taxonomy): Eukaryota > Metazoa > Arthropoda > Insecta > Dermaptera > Anisolabididae > Euborellia > Euborellia annulipes. The sequence goes on from JAKCPI010011477.1 coordinate 19,673, forward strand.
TTCACAATTAATATCGCTGTTTTTATACTGTTTTTTTTTGTAAACTATATATTTTTGCAATAGGTTGTTATTGTACTTATATTGTTGTATTATTGTATTTAATTTTTTTTTTTTTTTTTGTTATACAAATTTTGTAAAGATATATTTTGTAAGGACTTTTAGCCCAATGGCAGTAAGCCAAAGGGGCAGAATAAAAAAAAAAAAAAAAAAAAAAAATATCGCTGTATTTTTATGTTCTTTTATTTACCTTATTTTTGTATAACAACGAAATATTTTACTATAAAAAAAATCAATCAATTTAAATATAATCATAAAAAATAGGGCCGGAACTAGGAGATTTTTTAGGGGGCAAAATTTAATTTCCCGCCCCCTCCTTAAAATTTTCTATACAAAATTCATATCATTTTACCTTTTTTTTAGTAAATCTTTCTTTAATTGCCACCCCCTGATATCTGCCGCCCGGGGCACAGGCACCCACTGCCCCCCCCCCCCTAGATCCGGCCCTGATAAAAACCATAAAAAGTCCTTAATATGGAACAAGATCAATGTATAATTTTTAAATCATCTGCAACATGATTGCAAAATTGACTTGCCATATGTTTTTCTGTTTATCTCTCGAGTGCAACTCTTCCATTAAAATGCAGAGTTGATTTATTTTTTGAATTTTTATTAAAAAAAAAACGTAGAAGGATTATTTTAATATTTCATTAAATTATCTAAAATCGGAATTTAATTAAGTTTTTAATAATAAGTTCTTGGTTAAAAAAAAAAAATTATTAAAATCCCCAAATTGAGTTATAATGGAAAAGCTGATTATAAAACAAACAAAAAAAGTAAAAAAGTTTCGATCGCAAAGAAAATTTAATTTAGCTATAGGAGAAGATTAGTCAATGAAAGTACAATATTATAAAGATTTATATTTTTCCGAAACTAATTATGACCGTTCACATGTAAAGGTACCAAATCTTCAGTTTTTATGCTTTTTGAACAGAACACATTCTGCTGAGCAAGCCGGTATTTTTAGAATTTTTTTAATCATTTTTTTGTTTGGAAGATATGAATTTTTAAAATTTTGATTATGAAAAACCTAGTTTTGAGAAAAATGAGTTTAAAGTTTGTTTTTTTCAATTTTCTGATATATTATCTGATAAAATACATCGATTCTGATGAATCGAATATTTCATCCTATAAGATGAAGAACTAGAGAATCGGAATCAGTAATTTTAAAAAAGTCGTTTTTTTTAACTTTTTTAGTAAATCGGCTCTCCTGAAAATTCAGCCCAGTGAAGATTTGGTACCTTTTCATGTGGACGGTCACAATTAAAATATTAAATATAAAAAAAATTTTTATATATATATATATATATATATAATAGCAATGCATTTTTACTCCAAATAACCAAATTATATTTATTGGTTTTATTTGTTATATTTAGGAGATGTTCGTGCAAGGTTATTTCTTAAAATATTTAAGAACCAAAGGTAAATATCAATCTATGATATTTAGCAGCTCCTTCAAATGAGATATCTAATAACTATTTAATATTTTGGCCTTAATTTAACGCTGAGGATGTGCTCTGTCAAGACCGAAGTGTTGAATGAAATATTTTGAACAGAATTACAATAGGCAAGGCAGCCAGCAGAAATAAAATTTTTTTTATTTAATTCGTAAATATAAAATAATATATTTTTTTTATTCCTGCTTGCTACCTTGCCTATTGCAATCCTGTTCAATTGTTATGTCTTCATTGAAAACAAATATTTAAACTTTGCATAGTTAAAGAAGAAATTTACTTACTAACATATGTATCATAAATTTACTTCAGTTATGCCATGAAGGAGTTTTTAAAAAAATCAGACTTTTGTAGAACACAAATTTTTTTATTGGAAATTTCAGAAAAGAGAATTGACTGCAGTTTCTCAGTTCGGCACCATAAAGGACCATCATCAGGTCAAAGGAAAAATATTTAAATGAGACATGATCTTTATAGACTATAAGAAATTTTATCAATTTTAAGTCATTTGCAATAGATCAAAGTGTTAATGAGGTAATGGATTGTTTGTACAACATTAACATTAACCCTTGTATAATAATCATGCTTCATTTAAATGTTTTTGCTTTTCCTTAGACCCTTTGTGGCTCCGAAACTGGAAAACTGCAGTTAGTCGTTTTTTCTGATATTTTCAATAAAAAGATTTGTTTTACAAAAGTCTTTTATTTTTTATTAACTCCATTCTTTAATATAGGGCCTACTGAAGTTAATTTACTACTACGATAATAATTAAAGAAATAATCTTATTTGCCTGACTGTGTACCCAGCTTCTCTTCTAAATCAAAAGTTACAATAATATTATTAAAAGTAATTAATTTTTGACAATAAATAATCTCTAAATTCTATAATATTTGCCAGCCTTCCTTTCATGAAAATTAAAATTATTTAACAAAAAAGGCAATTCTCTCTTCGATTATCAAATTAACATTTGGTAAAATGCTGTTTTCTTAGAGAGAATTCTAATTAATTTAAAACAACTTTCTCTCTCTCTCTCTCTCTCTCTCTTAAGGGTTAAAATTATACGAGATTTATGTAACGGAGAGCAAATATGAAATATTGTATAACAAGGCAAGCAAATACTAGTCTCTGGTGCTGTTATATGAGGGAGGAAAATACAAAAGGTGAAGAGGGAGGTTTAGATATTTCCGTAACCTCTAACTAACAAAAGAGGGATAATATCAAAGAACAAGTTGATGACGTCATTATTTCAATGAATGTAAATGTTATACGGCAAATTGGTTGAATTATCAATCGAAAATAAGAGATTAGATTATTTTTGCGAAGAAATGATGAGCATGCCGGAAGTTTCTTTCCAAATACAAAAAGGCCCTTTATAAAATAAGAAAGAAGAAATAATAGTCTATAGTCTATTACTTTCTCTTACCTCTATATATGTTAATATATATAGAGAGAGAGAAAGTATTGGATTCATGTCGAAAATTCGAAGCCGAATGTGACGACTAGTGTTATTTATTTAAATTTGTTTTTTTTTTAATAAAAATGTTTTTTCTCTTTCCGTTCTTCTCTTAAACTAAGAATAAATTAAAGCAATTAAGCTACTATTTTTATACTAGGAAAAATTATTCACCTTGTGGTGTTTGACATTTACGTATAAGCATGTCATGGGAATTAAGCAATTAAATTTAAACTCGTATACGTTGTGACTAGGTGCAACATTTTATGAGAAAAATCAAATTAAAAACACAAGGTTATATGTTTCAATATATTATTTATTAGTATATACACCTTGTGCTTTTAATTTAATTTATCTTATTAAATAAGAATTAAGCATTAAATTTTGTAGACTATAAAAAGCTTCTAAAGGTTTATATTTGATGCTTCATACACCTATAATTAAACTAGATTAAATTATAGATCTTTTATATTCTGACAATAACCTTATATAAACCCTATGACCAGGAAGCCAAAATTTTTAAAAATTTTTTTGGAAGCTGCCTAATAGAAATTAGAAGTGTAAATGATTTCAGTTGAGGACATTTTGTACTCTCTCCAAATAAATTTAAATTAAATATTAGCCTATAAATGGAGTTTTATAAATTCCAAAGTCCATAAAATTATTAGATTTTAAAATAATTGAGTAATTAATTTAAAAACTTAAAGAAGAGATAATTCCCGCACCGCGCGAATAATAAGGTGAAGAAAGAAGATGGAAGGATAATGGTTTTCGTCAAATTATAATACTACAAGTCAAGAGCAGAGGAGTCAGAGGAGTTTCTCGGGGGAGGGGGGTAATCTGGTGTGACTGGTGGCACAGCACACAATTTTTTCTTACTTTCGGGGCATTCTGTACGTGTTTACCAGAATATATATACAAATCAAATTTTTAAGTATTAATTCTTAAAATTTTATATAAAAGAAGATGTAAAACAACAAAATCTGAGCTCTAAAAATCAAAAGTTCAAGGGGAATTTAAAATAATTAAATCTAATCAGCGATTCAGGCAAGTATTTTAAAATTTCAAAATCTCAGAGAGATGGAGTTGGCAAATAAATATAGTGTAGTTTTTCCCTCTAGCAAAATTCTACTATGGATATCTCCCTCTAGTTGTACATCGAGTGCCAGATGTCTTGTTTGCACGCATTTCAAAAGTTTACCAATAAAGTATAAGAGAAAGGGGGTGAAGAATTCCAAAATATTCCTTAAAAATAGCTAAAACCGATTTATACTCATAGAGAAAATAAAATGGATAATTGACTATTTCAAATTTAAAAGTTTAATAATACGCCTCGAATCAAAATCAACATTTGGGGAAAAAATCAATGAATAAAGAATGTTTGTAAAATTATACAAACATATCAAACATATTCATACATAATATATACAGTGCTTTTTTAAAATAACAATCCAAATTTGACCTCAATATGAAAATGATTATATGCTTCGTTTCATTAAAATCAATAGAAATAAAAAACAAATCGAAATTATTGGCTTAGAGTATTTATTAAAATAATATGAAGATTCAGTGAGGCATTTAAAATTTAAACTGATTATTCAAAAATGGATTGAGAGATTATTTGTTCTTTTTTTTGTCATAAATAAAGAAAAGATGCTAAATATTTGCGAAAAATTATTTAATCTAATACGGTGGCGGATCCAGAGGAGTTTCTGGGGGGGGAGTAATCTGGTGTGACTGGTCGCACAGCACACAATATTTTCTTATAATCGGTAATTTAAAGGTGCATTCTGCAGTTGTTTACCAGAATATATATACAAATCAAATTTTAAAGTTTTTAAAATTTTATATTAAAAATACAATTTTTTTCTCAAAAAAAAAATGTTTTTCTCAAATCTCGGGGGGGGGGAGGTAATTACCCCCTTTATATCACAACTAGCAAGTTGCCAGAGTAGAACCCTCTAAAAGTGAAAATAAAATTTTTTATTAGAGATAAAAATGCGGCAAACATTTTTTTATATAAGAAGAGAGATAATGTGATTTAAATAAAGAGGTAGATCTTTTTCCCTACAAGAAGGCGGTCTTATCTCAATTTCGATCATAATAGCGCTTGGTTCCTTTATGCATAATTTCGCCCATATAATTATAGACTCTAGATAATTCAAAACTCGATAATTCGAATTTTTCTTGTAGTCTCTTTGATTTCGAATTATCGAGAGTCAACTGTATTTATTTATTTTATTATTTCACAATATCTATCTTTCCTCTTTCAGTTAAAATTTCCGTGTTTTATGGCTGCCAATAAAATACCCTTCGTTATGCTTACCTAATCTGTTAATGAAAATGAACATTTGTTTTTATAAAGGTATAAATTTTCATTAAAGGAATAAAAAATATCATCAATTCCGTATATATTATTTACAATAATTTTTGAGAAATGTTATTACTGTGATGTCAGTATTAGTTTTTCTCTTTAGACTTTTCACTGACTAACAACGACAATAAATAAAAAAAAAGCTCCCTTCTTCCCACACCCTTCTAGTTTTTTTGTGATTTATTATTTTTTCTATCCGAGATCAGGTGCTCTCCCACCGATGAGGCACACTGTTTGCCTTTTCTGACAAAAATTACACGTGGGGAAAAAAATCTTTGCACATCTGGCCCTCCTGGTACATGTCCTTGCCGAGAACGTATATATACCGGTATATAGGGTGATCATTCGAGTGTAACTAAGAGATTCAACAAAGGAGACAAGAAGGGAGGACAAAAAGCACGACATCCCTTGTTGTTGGAAATAGTCACAATTATATAAAAAAAAAAGAGAATCAATGAGAAACTCTCTTTTTATAAGAAGACATTGATTTTTATTTGAGATAAAAAAAATGCTTCTAAAAATTGTTCACATTTAATTTATAAATGGAAGAAGAGTCTCAGATCAGATTTTGTTGAAAAAAAAGAGAATGAATTATTTTGTTTCTAAGATTTTTCATTATCTGATAAGATTAAGTTTACTTTATGGCAAAAATATTCAGATGATAAATAAAAAGAAATCTCATAGGCCAACTTGGATTAATAATTCCTTTGCATTTATTTCCTCAATCAACATTTCATTCGCATTTAAATTTTTTTTTTTTTTTTTTTTAACACTCACCTTTTTTCTCATTCACACTAATCACACAGTCTTTTTCGGCAACTAAGGCCATATAAGACTTTGATGATATCCGTTATTGATTAATTATACATATTGGAGGACCATTTGGTATCCAAATGGCTTAAATAAAATCATCGGACTGCCTGGGGTCCGAAACCGCGAATTTTGGTATACGAGGCAGGCGCGCTACTCCCTACGCCAAGCCCGAGGGCAATTTGATGAATATAAAAATAGAAAATAATTTTATTGTTTTTTTTCTGTCTTTAATTGTTTCCGAGAAAAATGGATGACGTCACTCATTCTTTGTTGCCTAGATGGACAGACTTCAGCTCCTTTAAGTGCCTATCTCTCTCTTACTTGCACTCATCTTCTCTCTTTCTACTCGTTTTAAATTTACTTTCAGGCTCTTCCTTCTATAGAGCCAATGTTAAATCCCTATGGGAATTTGATCTCCTTTGGAACTTTTTACGAATTTAAAAAATTTTTTTCCAATTCTTATGAAATTTTATTTATTTAGGATTCTCTATTGCGTATAAAATGTCCAAAAATGAGATTGAAATTTTGAAAAATAACCATAGTTTATTTCAAGAAGTCAACATTTAAAATGCAAGCTTGAAACTAAGATTCTATGTAAACTAAATATATCTCGACACAAAAAATCTGGTGTGACCAGCACGGTGCACAACATTCTCTTACCAAACGGTAAGAGAAAGTTGTGTGCTGTAACCCAGTCACACCAGGTTTTTTCTTTATTGCACTTGGCTGCCTTGATCTCCTCATTGCTTATTATAAAATCTGACTTTCCCCTAATGTTAAATTATAATCAAAATTAAATAATTGGAAGAAATATTTGACTCATTTAATTATTATAATACTATATAGATAGATCTATAATACAAGTAAAATACCAGTGAATTAATAATAATATTCTTTGAATTTAATTTGAAAATTTTCATTAAAATTAATGAGAAATTTGAATAGATATAAATATTATCTATTATAATTGTCTACTTGAAAAATGTTTTGAATTTATCATATACTAGAGTGGAAATGAATTCTAAACATTCTAGAATGTTGCCTAAATTTGTGTTAATTGAATTAACATTATAATAAAATGAATAAAGGAATAAAAAAATTTTTTAGAATAATAAAGAAAGAACAATTTTTACTGTCTCTGAAAAAATAAAGATGGTATTTATAAATTCAAATGAATGATGAACTTGTTCCAGTGGCGTACCGAGGGGGGGAACGGGGGGGGCGGTCCGCCCCAGGCCCCGAGCCGGCATAGGCCCCCATATATTTATAAAAAAAAAATTTAATGAAAATTTCCCTTTGAGAGGCCCCGGGGCCCTCAGGGCTCAAGTAAAAATGGGAAAATTTAGATGAAAAAAAGAAAATTTAATGAAAATTTCTCTTTGAGAGGCCCCGGGGCCCTTAGGGCTCAAGTAAAAATGGAAAAATTTAGATAAAAAAAACAAAATTTAATGAAAATTTCTCTTTGAGAGGCCCCGGGGCCCTTAGGGCTCAAGTAAAAATGGAAAAATTTAGATAAAAAAAACAAAATAATGAAAAAATTTAATGAAAATTTCTCTTTGAGAGGCCCCGGGGCCCTTAGGGCTCAAGTAAAAACAAAATTTAATAAAAATTTCCCTTTGAGAGGCCCCGGGGCCTTCAGGGCTCAAGTAAAAATGGGAAAATTTAGATGAAAAAAAGAAAATTTAATGAAAATTTCTCTTTGAGAGGCCCCGGGGCCCTTAGGGCTCAAGTAAAAACAAAATTTAATGAAAATTTCCCTTTGAGAGGCCCCGGGGCCTTCAGGGCTCAAGTAAAAATGGGAAAATTTAGATGAAAAAAAGAAAATTTAATGAAAATTTCTCTTTGAGAGGCCCCGGGGCCCTTAGGGCTCAAGTAAAAACAAAATTTAATGAAAATTTCTCTTTGAGAGGCCCCGGGGCCCTCAGGGCTCAAGTAAAAACAAAATTTAATCAAAATTTCCCTTTGAGAGGCCCCGGGGCCCTTGGGGTTCAGGGATATACGGTATTTTAAAAATATTTTTGTGTATGGAGGAGAAGGATATTTAAAGATGAGCACCCCCCCAAAAAAAAAAAATTCAATAAAGGCCCCCGCTTCTAGTGCCGCCCCAGGCCCCCAACTGCCTCGGTACGCCTCTGACTTGTTCGTTCATTTTATTTAAAAGATTTTTTTTTTTTAATCAAAAACGAAATTTCTAAAAACAATACTTTCTCTTTATATACTATACGCGAAAAAACACCTCGCTATTTTCAAAATACGTACCAATAATCTTTAACTATAGAGCTATAAGCCTCTGAAATCTAAATATAATAATTAAATAAAATTTTCAGAAAGAGATAAAAGGATAAATAAAGTAAAGGCGGCTTAACACGTAACTGCAAACTTGACAAGCATGCATGTGCAATCTTTTTATACCAGCAAACACAAATTCCCATTTGGCACTATACGGCACAAGCATGCTTGTGCAAGAAACAGCTTATGCCGAAAATTAACCTAAAGATGTCAAACTCGGAAGGTTATTTCTTCGAAGATTACATGAAATACTCACTTGCTTTAAACAGAGACACAATAAATATTAATATTTAAATTGAAATTTTAATGAATATATATTAAATAAATATCTAGACGTTTATAAATGGGGGATAGTTTTTCTTGCGCAAATATGCTTGTCATGCTTGGCATGATTAAAATTCAATCGAGCATCAAGCGGCTTCAGGGCCGGATCTAGAGGGGGGGCAGTGGGGGCATGTGCCCCGGGCGACAGATATTAAGGGGGCGGCAATTAAAAAAAGATTTACTAAAAAAAGGTAAAGTGATATGAATTTTGTATAGAAAATTTTAAGAAGGGGGCGGCAAATTAAATTTTGCACCCCCTAAAAAATTTCTTTGTTCCGGCCCTGAGCGGCTTGCACAATTAAAATGCTTGCGCAAAATTCTCCTACAGACTCTACAGTTTGTTGTACAAAAACATTGCACATGCATGCTTGTCAAGTTTGCAGTTACGTGTGCAGCGCTTAAGAGTGAACGAATTGTTATAAATTAATAATACATAATTAAATTAAAATATTTAAAGTTAAAGCTTTTGATATTATAATGTCAAATTTAAGATCTTCCCTTTATGTATCTTTAGCTAAAATAAAGAGTGAATAAGATATAAAATTTAATTATTGAAATAAAATTACACCCTCGTTTTAATAAAATAAAAATTTTTACATATAAATTGCTTCTAATAGCTTAAAAAAATTAAATTAAAAAAAATATAATGGTTTACTGCTCAAGAAATTTTTAAAATTTTTTATATTGAATTAAAAATCTATCTCATTTTTAATTGCATCATTACTGATAAATTACGATACTTAGTAATTTTCTAGCGTTAGTTCTTAATTGAATAAAAGTTCCCCTCTCATTGGTGGAATTCAGAAATTCGATGAAGATATTGAATTCCAAATGAAGACCTCTCTTTCCTTTTTTTTCCTCTCTCTCTCTCTCTCTCTCGCTGCTTTTAACATCAAACAAATCCAATATCCGTACGATGCATCATATATGGTTAATTTGTCCTCGCCTTTGATGATAATAATTCACTTCAATTGAATTTTTTTTTTTTTTTTTCTAATAATTTAATTTTCTTTAAACAATATTTTTTGAGAAAAAATATATTTCAATCATCTAATAATAATTTCCTATCTATAAAATCTCATTACTATGTTTTATAAAAATATAATAATAAATCTGGTGTGACAGAACACAACTTTCGGTAATCGAAAGTTGTGTGATATGCTAATACTCGTACACAAGATTGAAACTTTCGACCGTACGTTCTCATTGAAACATTTTGTAATTTTAATTTAACACCAGAATTTTTTTTTTATTTAAAAAAACACATTTTTTTCTCAAATTCACACTCGCACTTATTTATTATTAATATTAAAAAATAAATGTTGGCTTAAGGCTATGCGTGGTTACTTGTCATGAAATTTTAGAGGTTGAATTAAGGGCGGATACAAGGGGTAGTAAAGAGGGTAATTACCTCCCCCTTCCCAAGATTTGGGAAAAATATTTTTCTTGGAAATTAAATTTTATTACTTTTTTTTTAAGATAATATTTTAAAAATTAATACTTAAAAATTTGTTTTTGAATATATATTTTTACTTTCTCTTGCCTATATATGCAATATTGCGATCGAAAAATTCAAAGTATTAAATATCGCAATTAAAAATCTGATGTCTAGGATTTTGATGGAAATACTCGTTTTGAGAGACCCTGATTCCAAAAAAGTATGTCTCTCAAATGGTCTGTAGGGATGTGTGTTTTCTATTTCTACTCAAAAATTGTGGTAGACAACTAAAGAATGCAAATTTAAATTATTGAGAGTAAGCGAAAGTTGTGTTATGTGCCTCCAGTCACACCAAGCAAAAAAAATATTCCCTCCCCTTAAAAGCTTTAATCTTCAAGAGGTTATCCAGCTCTAAATCAGTAACACCAAATTTATTTATTTATTTATTTATTATTATTTTTTTTAAATTTAATTAAGATCTTTTTATACATCTGAGGGGGAGGGGGGGGTATATATTAATATTATTTTTTCTCAAAAAATATTATTTAAAGAAAATGAAATTATTTCCGATACTACATGTTTATATTAAAATCCAGAAGGAAAAGTTTTTATAATCAAGCATGGGAAAATATTTATATTTTGTTACTATCTTTTCTACGAAAAAAAGTATATCAGTGAAGTCAGTAGTACTTTAAATAAAAATGTTAAACAAATTTTAAAAATAATAAATGGAATTATTGATTGATGTTTCATTTTTTTTTTCATCTCTAAAATAAATCATAGAAATAATTGATTTCATTAAAATAATTAATCATCGTCTTTCATTAAAGATAATTTTTATAGATTTAAACGAAAACTGACATCTATATGATCCAGAACCGGCTAGATAAATATACAAAGTCAGCAGCTTCGTATATCTTGGGGTTCCGAATTTTCCTAAGATGTTTATCCCGATGCCGGAAACCCAAGTTGGAAACTCAAACATCGGGGTTGGAATATTACCGGAAACACAAATCATTCGAAAACAAATTTTGTCTAACATCTGGATTCACCTTATGACAAAATAGGACTATTATTTACTTACAGGTTACATTTGATCAATTATATGGGGGAATAAATATCGTAGTAGGAGGATAAAAGACCCTAATATTTTATTTAAATATATTATTACTCATAAGTAATTTAGACCCCATCCCTATTTATTTCAATTGATTGGAATCCAAGTCAATTGAACAAATACTTCGCCTGGGATGGGATGTGAACCCCTGACCTGAGGCACACGAAGTTAATGAATATAATTAATTTATAAATATCAAATATTCAAGTTCAATTAAGAGTGAGAGCGCCCCCATTGAATTTACTACTGTAAATTCTTTCCTACTTTTTACTTTCTCTTACCTATGTATATATGTAATATATATATAGAGAGAAAGTATTGGATTCATGTCAAAAATTCGATGTCGAGATTTTGATGGATCTTTACGTTTTGAGGTCCCCTGAATCCAAAAAAGTGGTTTTCGCGACATGGTCTGTCTGTGTGTCTGTGTGTGTGTCTGTCTGTGAACAAAATATCTCAAGAACGAAAAGAGCTAGGAGATTGAAATTTTATATTTAAGTTAGGCACCCCCCTGAGACGTGACACGAAGCTTTTGAACAAAATCGGCCAAAAAGTACTAGTACTTTACTGATGCACTTTTTCAGTTTTTTTCAATTTTCTCTAAATTTGCTCCAACGATTTTTTTTTTAAATTCAAAAATCAATTATTTTTTAGATCTTCAATAAGATGTATATTCTCATTTTGTGATTGAAATCTTCTGAAGACCACTTTACTCTTGTACTCCATAGAAAAGATAGGAGAAATGGTTGCCATGGTAACAAAATATAAATATTTTGCCATACTTATAAATTTTACTTTCTCTTACCTATGTATATATGTAATATATATAGAGAGAGAAAGTATTGGATTCATGTCAAAAATTCGATGTCGAGATTTTGATGGATCTTCACGTTTTGAGGTCCCCTGAATCCAAAAAAGTGGTTTTCGCGACATGGTCTGTCTGTGTGTGTGTGTGTGGGTGTGTGTGTGGGTGTGTGTGTGTGTGGGTGTGTCTGTGTTCAATTTTAAGCATGAAGGAATTGAGCTACGAGGTTGAAATTCTATATTTAACTTAAACACCCTCCGGGACCGGAAAAATAAGCTTTTAATCAAAATCGGCCAAAGATTACTAGTACTTTACTGATGTACTTTTTCAGTTTTTTTCGATTTTCTCAAAATTTGCTCCAACGATTTTTTTAAAATTCAAAAATCAATTATTTTTTAGATGCTCTTTAAAATGTATATTCTCATTTTGCGATTGAAATCTTCTGAAGACCACTTTACTCTTGTATTTCATAGGGAAGATAGGAGAAATGGTTGCCATGGTAACAAAATATAAATATTTTCCCATACTTATAAATTTTACATCTGAATTCAAATGTTCCGTACTGTCGGGAACTAAATATATGTCGACACAAAAAATCTGGTGTGACAAGCACAGTACACAACTTTCGATTACCGAAGGTAAGAGAAAGTTGTGTGCTGTGCCCAGTCACACCAGATTTTTAAAAACATTATTACTTTGTGCATTTTTTTTTTTTTGTATAAAACAAGAAAAAAATCTGGTGTGACTGGCGCACAGCACACAACTTTCTCTTACCTTCGGTAATTGAAAGTTGTGTTCTGTGCTTGTCACACCAGATTTTTACATCTTGAATTCAATTGTACCCTACTGTCGGAAACTAAATACATGTCAACACAAAAAATCTGGTGTGACAAGCACAGAACACAACTTTCGATTACCGAAGGTAAGAGAAAGTTGTGTGCTGTGCGCCAGTCACACCAGATTTTTTTGTTTTGTTTTAAAAGATGCTTGTTATATTCAAACGAAGTTAAAATTTTAATTGAACCAAGTCATTAAAGAGGTCAAATGCGTCATATTGTTAATATTAGAACGATTTAATAATTCCAAACAACGACAACATGTGGGCTCTTTAATGGACTCTAGGCTCCAAGCCCGGGTTGAAAGTACCTAAAATAAGGCTTCATTATTTTTATTAAAATGAACTTCACGTGCTTTTATGATAAATTATATACAAAATACAAAACGTTTTAATATTTCATTTATATATTAAATTAGATTTTAATGAAAGTATAAATAACAACGTATAAAAAGTGTTAATTAAAACCCTATTTAATAACGAGCTTGTTTTTTGATCTTTTTTTTATGTTTTATGTTAACTAGAATTTTTTTATATAATAAAATGAATCTGGCCTTTCTCAAATTGTCTTCTCGATATTAATTTCGCCCACCAGATTTTTTGGGCCGAGATATATTTAGTTTCCATCGATATACCTATATTATCCTTATATATTAGAATTCAAGATGTAAAATTGCCCTCGCGCTTGGTGTAGTTGGTAGTGCACCAACCTTGTATACCAAGAGTCGAGGTTTCGGATCCCAGGCAGTCCGATGATTTTATTTAAGCCATTTGGATACCAAATGGCTTAAATAGAATTGCCTGGATCCCCAATAGATATTATCATATATAACGGCTATCGTAAAAGTCTTATATGGCCTAAGTTGTCGAAAAGTCTGTGAATGTGTGGGTCCGATACAGACATTATTAAAAAATAAAAAAAGAACAGTTTTGAAATTTAATTCAATTTTTTTATATTTCTCTGTAGATAGGCTATACAGCCTATATGTATATTGTCTACCCCCCCCCCACTCCCTATTGATAAGTTTGTCCCATTTCTGCCCCCTCCCCACCCCTCTTAGAAAAAACTTCTTCGCTGTGTGTCTGTGAGAGCCTATCTGTGTGAGCGCGTCGCGCGCGAATGCTCATGTTTGTGTGTCTTCTGAGAAAAAACGTCGTCACTGAAACGCGCGAAAGCCCATGTTTGTGTGAGTGTTTGTCTGTGTGTATGTGGGTGAGCGCGCGACGCGCGGAAGCGCGCGCGTATTAGTGTGTGTGTGTATGTGTGTGAACACGGAGCCAAGTAGATCACGTTTGTGTGTGTGTATGTGAACGCTGGCGCGCGAAAGCTCACGGTTCTCTGAGTGTAAGCACTCCCCTGTGTGTGTGTGTCTTGTATTTGTATTATATTCATTGCCCAAATTGATGTGTCTCAATGAATTAAGAAATTTGAAAATCAGTATATGTATGTGAGAGAGAATGATTGTAAATAAATATAAATGGCTTATCAAAACAAAACAATTACATATTAAAAAATAAAAAATAAAAAAAATGTAGTCAAATGTCACTAAATAATTGTAGATATTACTAAAAATGAAATTAAATTGAATATCGATCAAACAGACATCGCCATCTTTTTGACCGTTTGCTTAAATAAAAGGATCTCAACTCACCGTTGTGATTCCATTCCATTCGCAACTCCATTTGATATTTTCCAAAACTCATCTCCATTTGGTATTTTCAAACACTTATTAAACACATAACACATCCCGGAGATATTAATCTATCACTAACTTAAACATAAATTATGCACTTTATAAATAAAAATTCACAATACATTTCGCACTCCTGAAATCGCGTGGTTAAACTCGACGATCTTCTTTGATAGACTGATTGGTCAACTTGCCGGGAGGAATGACGTCAATGGCGCTGTGAGCGCCAACAACAATCAAATCATTTATAATGACTAATTTCATTCATATATTATTTTTACTAGATTGAATAAAAATTAATTTTAATATTATTATTATTTTATAATTATATCATTTTATTTTTTGCAATTAATTAGAAATTTTATTATATAAAATCTGGTGTGACTGGTCGCACAGCACACAACTTTCTCTAACATTCGATAATCGAAAGTTGTATTCTGTGCTTGTCACACCAGATTTTTTGTGTCGAGATATATTTAGTTTCCACCGATATACATGTATTAGAATTCAAGATGTAAAATGTATAAATATGAGAAAACCATTTCTCCTATCTTAACCTATGAAGTACAAGAGTAAAGTGTGCTTCAAACAATTTTGAGGGCAAAATGAGAATATACATTTGAAAGAGCATCTAAAAAAATAATTGATTTTAGAATTTTAATCAAAATCGTTAAAGCGAATTTTGAGAAAATCGAAAAAACTGAAAAAGTACATCAGTAAAGTACTAGTACTTTGGCCTATTTTATTTAAAAGCTTATTTTCACGCTCGAGGGGGGTGTCTAACTTAAATATAAAATTTCAGCCTCATAGCTCAATTCTTTCATGCTTAAAATTGAACACAGACAGACACACATACAGAAACCCCCACACATACACAGACAGATCATGTCCCGAACCCCACTTTTTTGGATTCAGGTGACCTCAAAACGTATATATCCATCAAAATCTCGACATCGAATTTTTGACATGAATCAAATAAGAGAAAGTAAAATCTTTCGAAAGATAAGTGACACTGATAGTGTAAAAATTGATAACTTTAATATTTAAGCAATTGATTCCAAAACAATCGATGAAAATTTATTTAAATCAACTGGATAATAGAAAAAGGCTTAGATTTATAAGCTTATTACCTCAAAAAAAAAAAACAAATTAATTTTTTCATACTTCTTTGTGTTCTGACCTTTAGAAGAATGCCATATGGTATACTCTAATTTAAAGGTCTGAATGACCGCAACGGGATAAAAGAGATGTATGTAGTTGATTGTAAATGCATTGTATTAAGCATTTTATTTAAATATTATTTTTGAGGTGCATTTATCTTACTGTAAATGACAAAAAATCTTTATAAATGCACTTAAAAGTTAATCTTGTAAGTTACTAATACTAATAATAATACTAGTTCTAAATAATGGAATGAAAATTACAAGTCATTGTTGGAAATTGCTTAAAATGATTTCAGCCTGGAGATGAAAGCAAATTTTTTTCTTATACAGTATGATTAAAAAGGCTTATTATATTTGAAAAAAAAAAAAATATAATAAAGTGAATGAATAGACCGAAACGAAGGTCTTCAAACTTAAGATAATATTATTTAATAGAATTTTTTTGGTAGATATGATATGTATTAATTTACTAGGAGTGATATATAAAATGAAAGATAATATTAGCTATTATTAATCTAGATTAATATTTAAATGTTCACTTTGTGGTATAATCATTAATTTGGCGATTTCGTGCCACATTGTTTTTTTACTATCTCTTACCTATATATGTTAATATACCGTAGGCCTATATAGAGAGAAAGTTTTGGATTCTTGTCAAAATTCGATGTCGAGATTTTGATGGATATACACGTTTTGAAACAAAAAAAAGTGGTTTTCGCAAAATGGTCTGTCTGTCTGTCTGTGTGTGTGTCTGTGTATCTGTCTGGGAACAAAATATCTCAGCAGCAATAAGAGTAAACAGGTGGAAATTTAATATTTATGTTAAGTACCCCCCTGAGACGTGAAAATAAGCAAAATTTTAAACAAAATTGGCCAAAAAGTACTAGTACTTTACTGATGTACTATTTCAGTTTTTTTTTTTTTTTCTCAAAATTCACTCTAACGATTTTGATTAAAATTTATAAAACAATTATTTTTTAGATGCTCTTTAAAATGTATATTCTCAAAATTGTTTGAAGTACGCTTTACTCTTATACTACATAGGAAAGATAGTAGAAATGGATGCTCTGGTAACAAAATATAATTAAATTAAATTTTAATATATATGTGGAAACTAAATATATATCGACACAAAAAACCTGGTGTGACAAGGGTGAGAGAAAGTTATGTGCTGTGCGATCAGTCACACCAGATCAATAAAAAATATTTTTCTTTTATACTATTAATATATGTAGGCCTATATTTTTATAAGATATCTAATATAAATGAATCAGAGTTGATATGATAAAAAAAGAAAACGGAATAATATGTGAAAATATTTTTTTTTTCTTTGATAATAAAGAATAAAGATAATAGGCTATATAAGATTTTTGTGAAAATCTAAAAAAATATTTTTTGATCTGATGAATGAGTCAAAAGATTTTTCACATCGCTTTTTTACTTTCTCTTAACCTATATATGAAATATATAGAGAAAGTGTAGCGATCATGTCAAAAAATTCGATGTCGAGATTTTGATGGATATACACGTTTTTATGTCCCCTGAGCCCAAAAAGTGGGTCCCGAAAATTGTCTGTCTGTTTGCCTGTGAACAAAATATCTCAGGAACGAAGAGAGCTAGGAGGTTGAAATTTTATACTTGAGTTAGGCATCCCCCCCCCCCCCCCAAGTTTTCTCAAAATTTGCTCCAGAACTATTTTTTGATGCTCTTTAAAAAGTATAAGTATCAGTAAAAATCGTTTGAAGTACACTTTACTGATGTGGAAGCATTAACCTTATATACAATTGAATAGTAAAACATGTGGCTGTAGCTGATATGTTGAATAGAGAAGAGAATGCAGCCAATTAATTGAGCTTCTATTTAGTAATAAAACACTCTTTTTTGGAACGTTTCGACCGGGATCATCCTGCCATCTTCAGCTTTCAAACAGCATATTTAAATTTTTTATGCTCTCGTTAGCGTGCTAACTTCGTATACCAAAAGTCGCGGGTTCGGACCCCAGGCAGTCCGGTGATTTTATTTAAGCCATTTGGATACCAACAAGTATCGTGTTAAGTCTTAAATGGCCTAAGTTGCCGAAAAGACTGTGTGTACGTGTGTATGAATGTGAGTGTGAATGAGAAAAAAGTGTGTTTAAAAAAAAAGAAAAAAAATTATGAAAATAGAGTTGTCATTTGTTTTAATATAAGTTATTTGTATTCTTTGTCAAGCGAATGTAATAATTATACAATACTTAAAATACCCACAAGTAATACCCCGAAGTTCAGGCTTATAATATCAATTATATCAATATATTATTCGCCTGAACTTCGGGGTAATTGTATTAAAACAAATGACAATTTATAAAAATATTTAAATATGCTGTTTGAAGGCTGAAGATGGCAAGGTTGATCCCGGTCGAAACGTTCCAATAAAGAGTGTTTTATTACTAAATAGAGGCTTTATTAATTGGTTGGATCCTCTTTCCTCTGCAACCTTATATATAATTTTTATTCAAAATTTCAATTGAAAAAAAATATGAATGAATCCCTTATATATATAGAAAGTTTATGGCCTACTAAAATGTCAATTAAAGGTAAATATAGAGCCATCTTGTTATTTTTAGATAAAGAGTAAAGGGAATCGTCATCTAGAATTTTTTTCTTTTGTTTTTTCTTGTCCGTTTCAAATTTTGGCAATTGTATTGGTGTTATGAAGTCAGAGCCAAATTCCTTTGGCTATGTTGCTTATTTTTTATATAATTATATAAACGTATAAGAACATGCAAGAAAATTCAAATATTTTAAAGAATTTATTAAATTATTTTTTAACACTCACACTTTTTCCCACTCACATTCATACACACATGCACACAGTCATTCGGCCACTTAGCCATTTAAGACTATGACGATAACCGTTATTTATTAATATATATTTATTTGAAGGAGGTATATAGCTGAGTGTTGATATTAGAATAGGAAGAATCACTCACTCTCTGTCCATGGTATGATAATAATTAAAATTTGAGGCATGATCATGATTAGTTTAAGTATAATTGTGAATGCCCAATATAACTTGGCGAGGATTGTATGTATTTTCGGACAGTAACCTGGCCCTGAAGATGGTCCCATACGTGACCGAAACGTCGGCCTTGGTTTGTTAATAAATTGAAATATAACTAGCTGCTTGCTCATTTATTCTTCCTATTCTAATATATTTATTGGGGGTCCATTTGGTATCCAAATGGCTTAAATAAAATCCTCGGATTGCCTGGGACCCGAACCCTCGACTCTTGGTATACAGAGGTCTACAGAGGTATACAGATCATTTATTAAATTTAAAATAAAAGATATAGAATAAATTATTTGGTAGAAACAGCCAAAGTAATTTCTAAGTTGAATTCATAAAGATTTACTTTTGTAGATTATTTTTGCATATATGGAAATAAGGAATTATAATTTATTTATTTATAGGACTTCGGCATTTATATGCCGGCCCAGTGGCGTAGTGAAGGGGGAGCAAGGGGGGTCATCACGCCCCGGGCGCTACTCACAAAGGGACGCCAAATGGTCCGCAAAACAAAAAAAAATGTTGGATAATTTTTATTTTTATTATAATTGAATTCTGGAAAATATATTTTAAATTTAGTGCCAGTGTAATATAATAATTTTGTTATGTTTTATATATAATATTATATGGTTTTCGAACGGGGGGAGGGGCGCTAAAAAAGTATCGTGCCCCTGGCGCGAGTTAAGCTCACTACGCCACTGTTTTGGCCACCAGCCCAGTCAAAAATACGGAATAAATATCATTATTTATTTTTGACAATTTATTGAGATCTGATAACTGATTTGAAAATTTTACAGTTTCGGTTCATAAGCGAACCATCATCAGGCTGCTTGCTATCTTTAAATGTTAATGAATGTTTTGATTGTCCCCCTAACAACAACAATTTATAACATGGGACAATCACAACATTCATCAAAATCTAAAGATACCAGCCTGATGATGCTTCATTGATCAGACGAAACTGTAAAATTTGCAAATCGGTCGGCAGATCTCAATACATTTTCGAAAATAAATATTGATATATTGATTTTTGAACATCAGAGAATAATCTACAAAAGGATTCAACTTAAAAGATGTTATGCCCTTTAATAAAATTTAAATGAACAAAAAACGAATTTCAGAATTTGCCAAAAAATGTCTCTTCTATAAATCATCTAACACGAGAGGCAAGTGTCGGGGTCTGGAGTTGCAACAAAATTCGGGTCGAGTCAGTCTAGCCCGAAAAATTATTTAATATTGCGAAGGAAGTCTTGAGATAGGGAAGTTATAATCTAACTCGCCAATCGAAAGAATTCGATTTGTGTCAAGTGCCAGGGGAAATTCGCTCCTAAAATTATTTATATCTCTAGGAATGCTGTCAATTATTGGTGTAATTGTTAAAGGTTTCTTTCTTTTCTAAACTTTCAGCTCTATAGGAGTGCATGTCTCTCTTTCTCTGCAACTTTAAACCTCACTGGATTTACGAAAACGGCATAAAACTAGTGTTTTATTTTAGACCACTTGTTTTGGTCCATAAATATAAATATACACACATGGATCATTAGGAAATATAAACACTATACATCCTTCTAATCGTATAAAAAATTCTCATTGATAAAATAATATTTTTTTTTTTTAATTTTACTTTTATTCAAGGTCTTTTTCGACTTACTTGTTAGTTAAAAATTATTAAAAGTGAATTTACTATTAATTTTTTTTTTGAATAATCTATTTGATAAACCCATGATTATGATTAATGATTAAGATTATGTCGAATTTTTACTCTATTAAAAATATATTTGCGATGAGAATTGCAAATACGATATCAAAAACAAAATTATAGATTAAAAATGTTTATTTTATTTCACCATTTGTTTGAACATAGAATACATTTTTTTTAAATAAACATTTGATTATGAAGCCTGTTATGTACAAGCGAAGATTATACAAATAATTCTTAGTAAATGATTAGAGATTACTTGTCTATTTTTAGCAGGATTGTAGTCTGGTTATTTAAAATTTCATTATTATAAAATAATTTCATTATTTGTTCTTAAAATAACCAGCCTTCAAACTAGCTAAAAATAGACAAGTAATCTCTAAGAATTCATTTATCTTGTCAAGCTTTCACTATTTAAAAATTATCCAAGAAGCTGTAGTTAAATCGAAATTTAACTATTATTTAATAATTTTTAAAACACTCACACTTTTTTTCCACACAGTCTTTTCGACAACTATATAAGACTAAACGATACTCATTATTTATTAATATATATAATTTGGTATCCAAATGGCTTAAATAAAATCATCGGACTGTCTGGGATCTGAACCCGCGACCCTTGGTATAGAAGGCCAGCACACTAGCAACTACACCAAGGCCCGAGGAACGCAATCAATTTTAAGCCAGGGGCCTGGCAGCGCAGAAGAGCAACAGTCCCCACAATCGTTGAGGTTAAGTGATGCCAAACGGGATTGGTAAACCCCGAGCAATAAGCGTGTGGAACGTCCACCGGTAGTCATCGATATTATGTATTTTGAGGATATATTAATAAATAAACACCCATAAATGGCCTCTGTAGTCGAAAAGGGTTTAAAAAAAATCAATTAATTGTTAATTTTATAGAAATAAAATTTTTTTTAAATAAAAAATAAATATATTCTTTTCTTGGAAAATTAGTCTTCCTCAAAAAAAAATATAGGCCTAATAAAATATAATTTTTTTAAATAAAAAATAAATATATTCTTTTCTTGGAAAATTAAAGTCTTGCTCAAAAAAAAAAATATAGGCCTAATAAAATATAATCTATTTATAGACAATATTATTTGGACAATATTAAGAGGCAAAATAGACAAAAATATGACAAACAGGGCAAGACAGAGACAAAAGAAGAAAAGAGAGAAGATAAAGAAGGGGGAAGATGGAGAAGATAAAAGAAGAGGAAGAAAGAAGAAAATGAAATATTTGATAAAGTTTAAAATAAATAAATAAGCAAATAAATTGAAATTGCAAAAATGTTAATATATGATGTAAACCCTAACTAATAGATTAACACATGTATATGTATTATGTATACCCCAAAAGTCTCAAAAAGAGGTAAGGGAAAAAAAAATGGAATCAATAAATAAATAAAAATATAATCAGTTTATATTCATAATAAGCTTCACAGATTAAACATAATTCTAAAGATAATCAGCAATTAAAAAACTCTGTCATTGAGTTGTAATGATTAATTTAAGGTTTTTTTTTTAAAATCTTTCTCATATACGAAATAGAGAAAGTATTAAAATTTATTTAGTAATTTTTATTTGAATTACCTGTATCCAGAATGGCAGATAAAATCCCGAGCAACAAAGAAGAGCAGCTGTCAACGAGAGGAAGGCCCAGAGGACTCCGGGTCCTGTCAACGAGGTCGCCATCACAACAACAGGTGGTTGCCAACAACCAAAACACACTCACTTAAGACACACCGACACACACAAGAACAATAATAAAAAAAAAACACCGGGTATCCATCCAATGAACATGAAAAACAAACCAACTGTCACGTGTTTTAATCGGTCGGAAAGTCGTCCTCTGTGCTTTGAACTGAATTGGACGCGCGCTGGACCGCAACTGAATGCAAGCCTTTTGCCGAGAAATGAGGAAGCAAGAGAGTGTGAGTGAGAAGTGCAAAGTGCGCATGCGCAAACGCGCGCTCTTTTTCACACACGATCGCTCTCTCCTTGTCACGCAATTAGTAGCAAATGTTACAAATTGTACTTCTGTCTTTTTTTCTCTCTCTCCCTCTCCCTCTCTCTCTTATACACCGCCATCATTTTGTTCGTCTTCTCGTCTTCTCTAGTTGCTTTTAGTCAAAAAGATTTTCGTTCTTCTGTTAACCAATTAAATGTTTAAAATGACCCAAAATTAGATAATCTTTCTAAAGAACAGATAAATCTTTTTACTATTTATTCATTTAGTCCATTTGCACCTCATTGAGACTTTTAGAGTTTCACTTTTAAATAATAAAGGCCTTTTATTCAAAAGGTGATATACATGTTATTCTTTGAAAACTTTTCACTAATAGAAATTTAGGAGGGGAGATGAATATTTAATTTTTTTTAATAATTAATTACAAATGGATATTTTCTAAGTTGGTGGTGAGGGACCCTAGATGATTTTTTATCATTTTTTTTTTTGCTCAATTAAATTTTTCTATATAGGCTATCAATAATATAAAAAAATTCAAATTTTTTTTTCATAAAGTGTAGAGAACAGATATATATATAAAGGGTGGGGTCCGGGACCTCTCACAAAAGTTTTAAAAAATAGGGAATACTACTCTAAGGGGGATACAAGGAGGGTTAAAGGGGTATATTAATATAGAGGCTCACTTATTGGCTGCCAACTCCCTTGGTCATGTATCAAATATATATTTATGTGCTTTTTTCTGATAAAAGTGGAAGTTAAAAAATTTTTTTATATTATTTAACTCAAAACGGAGTATTTTTCAGTTGTGTCACTTTTCCTTCTACACTGACAATATAGTGATATCAAGTTTTTCAAATTACATGATAAGTATTATTATATTAAATTAAAATTTTTTATATTTTAATTTAATATTATTTAAATTTTAATTATTTAAATTAATAATAAACTTGACCTCAAAAATAAAAAAAATACTCGCAATTTATGTATATTATACATTTATATAAAATTTTTAAAAAGGCCGACCTAAATTAATATCAAAATTATAATATTAAATAAATAATTATATAATAAATAAATAGTATAAAAATATAATGGATGGGGTGGGGGGAGGGAATCTATTCGACATCTGTCTCGGCAGCTTGATCCTCAGCAGGTTCCGGTGACTCCGGTGGATTTTCTTCAGCTGCAGGGGCAGCAGGTTCCTCATCGCCAGCAGCAGGAGGACTTGCCTCTTCTTCAGTTTCTTCCTCGGACGTGAAACCTTTATCCTCTCCAAGGACAACCACATCACCAGCTTCGCTCTCTTCTTGCTCTTCATAATCTTCTTCATCTATAACTGCTGGACGAGGTGGTGGTGCTGGTGCCGCAGCTGCGTGAGGTGCTCCTGAACTTACACGTTTCGCGCTTACTCGAGCACCACTCGGACGAGCTCCGGAGCGTCTACTCGCTCGTGACTCCTTACGTTCTGATGCCCTGCAATTTTAAAGGACGGATATCAATTTATTAAAACCATTCCCGATATCAAATTGCTTTAACTTCATTATTATTTATCCTACTAAGATTAGACAAAATAAATTCCAGAAAAGAAATCTTTTTTTTTTCTCCTCTCTAACGTCTAAAACTCTGATCTATTTGCTTTCGAAATCCTTTCCATTGAGGTTTATTCTTGAAAGGGCTTAAGGGCGGTTAAATTATTGTTCTCTTATTTTGACTCCACAAAAGGGCAATTTTGCTTTATTGGTCGATAATGGTGCGTTGTTTTGTTCGATTTGTACGGAATTAGAATTGTAATGGTAACTGAGACTAAATATTTAAAATAATGTATTTTACTTTGATTATTTAGAATATTTTATATAATTTTATTTATTAAATCAGGTTCTTGAAAAAATATTAATTTGAAGTTTTTAAACTTTATTTAATTTATAATCTTTTTTTTTATAAAATTTTGTACGGTGTTCTGAACTCCTCC
Organism: Euborellia annulipes; assembly: GCA_023213315.1. NCBI lineage: Eukaryota > Metazoa > Arthropoda > Insecta > Dermaptera > Anisolabididae > Euborellia > Euborellia annulipes. The sequence goes on from JAKCPI010011477.1 coordinate 44,176, forward strand.
TAAACACTAACGATTTAGATGAAATTTTGTGTATGTTTGTGAGATGGACATGTTTGTTTAAAATAACAATAATAATGAGTAATAACGTAAAATAAGAAAAAATAAAATTAGGAGAAATAGTGATGGTAACAAAATATAAATATTTACCCATGTTTACGATTTTTTTATTTATTTAATTTTGAATTCTAAAATATCGGGCAAATTTTTGTCTGTGTAGGGAGAGTCCCGGAAAGGATATGATTCACAAAAATCTTAAGTTCATGAATAATTAACGTTAAAATAATCTCTTTATATAAAAATGTAAAGGGAAAATGTTTTTATGTAGGTATGTATATAAGTAGGGAGAAGATGGGTAGGGGGGAAAGGGAGGGGGTTCTAGTATAATATACAATACTATATTATAAATGATTGCCATGGTAACAAAATATAAATATTTCAAAGAAAAGTATGTTAAAAACACTTTAAATCCTAATTTTTTATTGAAAGAAAAAAATGTTTTTTAATAAAAGTAGGTCTATATAAAAAAGATTTTCAACCGAAACCAAATTTTGGCCTCAATCTTTAGTTTCTGCCGAATCCTAAACCGAAACTTACTTTACAATATTCAGATCATTTTACTTTTTTTTTGTTTTGTTTTTTTTTTTTACTTTTCTCTCTATCTTTTCCCTAACAAAACGAAATTTTTTCAGCCCTACAAGTAATTTTTTTGAGACGAAATTTTTTTTCGCACTTTTTCCACCGGGCGGAAAATTTTTTTCTCTTCGGTGGAAATCATTTTATCTTTTTTTGGGGAAGGCAACATTTTTCCCGACCATTTTTCGCTTGGAACGCACGCCTCTGAAATGAAAATGGAATTTTTCCCCTCTTACCCGCCTTGAGGAAAATTTTTTTCTCCCTTGCGTGGAAATCATTTGACCTTTTTTTTTTGCCTGCGAATCTCATCTCATCTCATCTTTTCAAACTCAAGTTTCGGCTACTTTTTGGCCGAACGGTACCAAGGTCGAAGTCAAGATTTTTAGCCGAAACCGTAAACGAAACCGAATATTCGGTCGGTTCCTAATAAAAACAATCTCATAATCTCATGGAAGGTTTTGCTAAAATTTCAAAGCAATCGGTCCAGTACTTTCGGAGATCGTCGTTTAGATACAAACAAACATTTATTCTACATTTTTATTTATATTGATAGATATGAGATAGACCGGTATATAATTTATTTGTTAACTATATTTATCTATAAAAGCAGCAAGTCCCCTCATAACTAGGCATATGTATTATCTCTTTTGGAAAGGCTTTGCATAACTATAAGGCGCTCTCGATAAGTGGTGCCTCGTGTGTCGGTTTTGTTAACTAACCAATAATGTAAAAAAAGTAAAAACAGGCACTTTTTGTCCTTTGTCTATTTTTTTATATGTTATACTAAAATATTTTCACAAAAATCACTTCAACCGGATTTGCCTACCAGCGGGGTAACTAGCCTTTGAGGGCGGGGGGGTAATGCTCAACTGGGGCGCCGTTTTTCGTTCGAGCTTTTTTTTCTAATTTTTTTCCGGATTTGTAATATAAAATGAATTTATTATGGAATTTCACAAAAAGCCGGAGATTTAGGTAAAAAGTCGGACGCCGGAGTAAAGCCGGATGCGCTAGGACATAGGCGTATGTCGGTATCGAGGGGCGCCAAAGGCTTGCTCCTGGTTAAAGTTAAGGGGCTAATTAAAAAAAAAAAGTTTTATTGAAATTATTTCTTTTCTTGTGTCTAATGGAAGAAGAAATAGCATCTCTGGGCCCCGTCATGGGTCAGCCATTGTGGATAATTGAATACTCTAATTAAATGAAGATTCTGGGACGAGTTTTAAATTTAAATTGAATACTCTATTTATACTTGTTGTCGGAAAAGAGAAAGGATTTACAGTAGAACCTCGATAAGTTAAACCTCGCTAAGTTCAAAACCTCCGTAACTTAAAAATTTTTTCAATTCCCTTCCCTTGACAGCGTAAAACCTCTATTACTTAAAGAACAAAACCTCTGTAACTTAAACAAATATTTTGAGCATAGCCCTCGATAACTTAAAATAATATTTTGGTGACCTCTATAACTTAAAGTATTTCTTTACATATCATCGAAAAAATAGTTGATGCAGAAAATCAAAAATACATGAAGCAGAAAAAAATTACTGATTTTTTTGTAAATAAATAAATCTATTAATTTAATTTATATTTAACTAAACTATTCTAAATAAACAAATAGATCAAACGGAATTCCTTTTTCACTCACGTGCCCAAAGTCAATAAACCTCGGTACGTTAAAAATTATATTCAATAACCTCTCTAACTTCAACTCTCGATAAGTAAAAAACTCGATAACTCAAATTTCTAACCGTTTCCCTTGAACTTTAACTTATCGAGGTTCTACTGTATATATATAGAAAGGTTTTATAGTCTGTGTTTTTATTCATTCAGTGGCGGATTTAAGAAATAGGGGAATATAAATTTTTACGCTGTTTAATTAACAACTTCCTCACCAGAAGGCTAAAATAAAATAGTATAGAAACAAAATAATTATAGGCAAGCTGATTACAAGTTCCTACATAGAATTAAACCCTTTGTGTAGATGATAAAAGGAGACATAAAATAGGCTATATTTAGAGAGAATAGAAACAGGTGCAGAAGCTGAAATAAATATTTGTAGATAGAAGTTAAACAGAGCAGTGGCATAGCTAGGGGAAGGAGGTTATGCTAGACGAAAAATAAAATTTACTACACAAGCAGATTATTTTATTTAATTAATAAATTAAAAATCTAAAAGAGGGGTTCTCCACCCCCTCTCTTAGTTTGAACCAAAGGATTGTAGTAAAAAAATAGAAAAAATGGTCTACCTGCTATCAGGAGGAACTTCGCCTTCCATATATTCTTCTTCGCCCTCACCGTAGAGCAATTCCGTAGGCACTTTGCTGTCGCTCTTTTTCCCCTCGACATGCTTGGTAGGTTTCGTGCCAATTGGCACAAACAGTTTATATTCTGTGGGTAATTCGGCATCGGAATAGAGCCGGTCGGAGAAATAAATCCTCCGAAGCCGGCAATTAGCGTGCACTTGCACTCGGCACACCTCAATATAGTTGGTGCCATAGGCACGTCGTGTGAAGTCAGCCAAGTTGAATTGGATCTGAATTTTAGAAAAAAAAAAAGATTTTCTGTCTTAAAACTACACACGATATATAAGCACGGAGTATCCCCCTTATATACGCCCCTGATTATAAATTCATACATATGAAATTTTTGCATGCTATTGGATAGAATATGTCAAAATCTGATGGCCATAAGTATCCCTCGATTCCACATCCAATAGTTTTTAAAATAATTGACAATTTAGGAAGCAGATTACCTGGTTCCAGCCTTTGTTAAGTCCAATGGGCATGCAACAGGAAAAGGGTTTCACCCGGGTGGTCGTTTGGTAGTTGCTCACCCGGAACCGTCTCTTCATGCACCGGTCGTCCAGGATCTAAATACAACCAAAAGGGTTTGGAAAATCAATTAAAAACAAAATTCTTTTACATAACCTTAAGCGGTAAAATGAAATGATATTCAATTGGAAAAAAATAAATGGTAATAATCTTTAGCTGAAGAAAACATGCTCTCTAATTGTATATTCAGAATAATTTTACCTCTTAAGACATAAGAGTTATTCGAGCCGATAACGAACAATTTTTCATACGCTTTTATCCAACTTTTTCGTGCATGCCCCCCTCTTCTCAAATCAATTTAAGTATTAATTATTAAAATTGTACATTAAAAATGGGGGTAATTACTCACTTTGCCCCCCCCCCCGGAATCCGCCCTTGTATCTAAGTGATATTGTTAATATTAATAGTTCTATTAATTAATTATTGTATGCATAGGCGTAGCCACGGGAGGGGGGACTTTGGGGGTTCAACTCCCCCTCCCATTGGACCCAAGCCATGACTAGATATTTAAGCTCTATAATACAAAAAATATAATAATTTTCTCTAGCTAATAATAAAAATTATTATATAAATAAATTTATTATTATTATTTTTTTTTTTTTTTTCATAAAGAGATCTTAGATGGGACTCTGATCAAGAGAAACAGAGAGACAGACACTCCGCTATAATTATATTAAGATAAGAGGGTTGAATGAAAAATTGTGGCACTTAATTAAGAAAGGGCGGGCCAGAGCCAGTCCAAGGAGGGTCCAGGGGGCGAAGCGAAGGCGAGCGGAGTGGCTAGTCATATATTTCATTAGACGCTATATATTGCCCTATTAGTCGGGGGGGGGGGAGAGAAATCATCCTGAACCCCCCCCATCAAAAATTTCGGGCTACGCCTATGATTATATGGTTATCAAATCTAACGTTTTTACTTTCTCTTACCCTATATATGAAATATATAGAGAGAGAAAGTATTGCGATCATGTCAAAAATTCGATGTCGAGATTTTGATGGATATACATGTTTTGAGGTCCCCTGAGTCCAAAAAAGTGGGTCCCGCAAATTGGTCTGTGTGTATGTGTGTGTGTGTGTCTGTGTGTCTGTATGTGTGGAACCATTTTTTTAGCATGAAGGAATTGAGCTACCGGATTGAAATTTTATATTTAACTTAGGTACCTTTGAAGAATCTCAAAATAAGCTTTTGAACAAAATCGGCCAAAAAGTACTAGTACTTTACTGATGTACTTTTTCAGTTTTTTTCGATTTTCTCAAAATTCCCTCCAAGGATTTTTTTTAAAATTCATAAATGAACTATTTTTTAGATGCTCTTTAAAATGTATATTCTCATTTTGCCGTTGAAATCTTCTGAAGACCACTTTACTCTTGTTCTTCATAGGAAAGATAGAACTGGTTGTCATGGTAACGGAATTTAAATCTTTTTCTTTTTATTAGATTAAAAATCAATTATTATTTAAATTCCCATTTATTTTTTTTTATTTCTGTTTTAATTGTTTCCAAGAAAACATATATATATATCTCTCCCACTTGCAAACATTATCGCCTCTCTCTACTCTTTTTAAATTCCCTTTCCACCTTATCTTCGCATAGAAACAATGTTAATTTCCTATAGGGATTTGTATGTTAATTTCGATTCAAAAGGGGGTCCCCTTTGGAACTTTTTAGGCATTTAAAATTTTTTTTCCCAATTCTTATGAAATTTTGTATTTATTTACGAATCTATATTGTGTATAAAATGTCCAAATATGAGATTAAAATTTTGAAAAATAACCATAGTTTATTTGAAGCAGTCAACATTTAAAATGCAAGTTTGAAACTAAGGTGCTATCGGAAACTAAATATATCTCGACACAAAAAATCTGGTGTGACCAGCACGGTGCACAACTTTCTCTTACCGAAGGGTAAGAGAAAGTTGTGTGCTGTGCGCCAGTCACACCAGATTTTTATTAATGCATTTTCATAAAACGCGAGTACTTTCTAAAGTAACGGGATTGAGTGAAAAATCAGAAAGTCAGAGCTGGAACTGGTGCTTGTTGGGTGCTATAAATAATAAAAAGAATCAGACACTTCATTTTCAGCTCACTTATTCATAGAAGTCCTTTGACACGTGAGAAATTTTCATTCAGTCCAGATTTCGACGCCATTTTGCTGTGGCTTATGACTAGGGCTCGGATTTCGCCCTAATTGCCTTTTTTTTTATTTATGGCTTAAAATTTAGGCCAATATGATATGTATACGTTTCATGAAATTCTGAATAAAATAAGAGGCATTTGTTAGTGCCTATAATGCCTATTTTGGCCGATTTCAGGTTTTAGTGCCTATTTCATCTATAAATGCCTTCTTTAGTGCCTATTTTAATTATTTTAACTTAAAATAGGCTATTTTAAGCCAATTTCGGCTTTTTTTTAAATTTCACAATAAAATCATTTTATATCACAAATCCGGAGAAAAATTACAAAAAAAAAAATCGAACGAGATTCGAATACTAAAAAAAAAAAAAAAAGGTCGAACGAAAAACGGCGCCCCAGTTGGGCTTCACTCCCTCCGCCCTCATTCCAAAAATAAGACATCAATTTTTTAAATTTTTTATAATATTTCTTAAATAATGCCTTTTAAGTGCCTATTTTTACAATAAATGCCTTTTTAAGTACCTATTTTAATCATTTTTAGTGCTTAGTTGCCTGCCTATTTTAAAGATTTTTAGTGCCTATAAATCCGAGCCCTACTTATGACTATCTTTACTAGCTGGCCAAGTAGAGAACTCGCACTTATTATGTGCCACCAACTATTGTAAAATCAAGTAGCTTCTTTGTGTGGTATTAAAGAGGGATATGTAAAGAATATCTCAAAAATGACAAAATGGTGGCTTATGACTATCTTCCACTAAGCCCTTCAACTAATAAAAGTTTGTTGAAATACTGATAACTTATTCAATTCTTTTGCAATATGAGACGTTTGTTCTTTTGCATCTTTTCTTTAATAAATAGATTCAATCTTTTTATATAATATCTAAAATCAATATATAAACTTATATTTAAAAAAGTTTCTTTTATCATTTTCTTATATTATTAAAATATAAATCAAGCTTGTATATATCAAAATAATTTTTTTTCTTCTTGAACTCTACCGACCGAATAAGCCCCGTGCCGATCCAAATCTCCCGTTTGGGCAAACAAATTGTTGCTTTTCTAACTATTAATATGTGGGGGCGAAAGGAAGCGTTCGCCCACCCAGGGCCGGATCTGGGGGGCGGGGGGCAGTAAGTTTTTTCCCATCCGAAAAAATTTTTGGTTCCGCAAGCGGCACCCGAAAAAAAATTTTGGTTCCGCGGGCGGTAAAAATTTAGCGTCTCTAAAAAAAAAGGTAAAATATTTTTTCGGACGGAAAAATTTGGTTTCGCGAAAAAAAAAAAAAATTTCTGCGAAAAATTTTTGAGATCAGAGAAAATTTTAAGGAGGGGGCGGCAAATAAAATTTTGCCCCCCCCCTAAAAAATCTCCTAGTTCCGGCCCTGCGAACTCTCCGGCTTTTTCCCAAAATCTCGGGCTTTTTTTTAATGTAATAAATTCATTGTATATCACAAATCCGGAAAAAAATTACAAAAAAAAAAGGTCGAACGAGATTCGAATACTAAAAAAACTAAAAAAAAAAAGGTAGAATGAGATTCGTATGGCCTACTAAAAAAAAAAAGTTCAAATGAAAAACGGCACCCTAGTTGAGCTTCGCCCCCCCCCTCAAAGGCTAGTTACACCGCAGCTCCTGAGTCAGTATTTTGGTCTAAATCATCTCAGAAAAACTATGAAAATTGATCTACAAATGATAGAGGATTTATCTATTGTTGAAGCTTAGGAAAGAATTTTATTTAATCCCCTCTCTTACCTCCATTGCCATTGAGGGGGGGATTCAAAATTGAATTTTTTTATCTTGTCTTTAGTTTAATTAATTTATTTTTTTTTTTTAAGGTATTTTATTATTAAGTAAGAAGAAAAAAATTTCAAATCATTTTTGGTGTCAAACAAAATCTCTTCATACCTGAATTTCAAAAGTGAAATATTTGCAGAGGTTCTTGACGATCATGACAAGGAAGGGCAACTTGATGGCCAGGGTGCACTTGGGATCAGCAGGACAGGAGATATAAGTTGTGGTGACATTTCTGCCCATAAGCTCAAGGACCAGTGAGTGGATGTCCTCGTCAGAAATTCGTTTGATATGTCCATTATGCACTTGGGTAGACCATTCAGCTAGGGGTCTTGCCCCTAAGCTGTACAGGATCGTCAGGTAGCCATTCTGATACTTGTCCCGGAACATTCTCTTGACAGCAAAACACCAACTATCTTTTGTTTATAGTTTGTTTCTTTATTTTGAAATAATCACGGCCAATTGGGAAAAATATCAGGTGGTTATTTACTTATAAATTCACTTTCATAAGTTATTTATTAAAAAGTTTATAAAAAAATCTATTTAGTTAAATGAATTAAGAGATATTTGAGCGGAAGCCAAGGGAGAAAGAAGAGTGAGCACTACCAGTGCTAACCTAAAAAATTTTGAAGAATCTATATTTCATACAGTTTAGGCCTACAACATTTTATATTATGCCACTCGATTAGTCATTTTTATACATCTATATAATTATAGTCCCTAAATGACCGCAGCAACCGAGAGGGTAAATAAAAAATTTATTTTAAAATGTAATACAAAAACAAAATTATTAAAATTCTTAACCCAGCGCTTTACGCCGTCTTTTTTCCACGTATACAAGGTTCCAAATCAATCAGCAAGGGCCATGGGCCCCTTCCAAACATGAAATAAAAATAAAAAACATAAAATATAAATAAAAAATTGAAAAATTCACACCAGAAGACAAAAACTACGAGTGACGCAATCACCTATCTCAAGATAGATTGTGGCATTTAATAAAATAATAAAGTGGATATTGGAAAAGTCCCCCCCCCCCCCACCTTCCGTTTGAGATTTTTTTTAATATGAAATATTTTTAAATATTTTTCGAAACTATATATTTCAATAAGATATTAGTATTCAATATACCACGATTAGAACTTAACTAGTCAAAGATATTTTTAACATGATCGTGAGTATGGGTGCTGAGGGAGTCCCTCCTCAAACTAGGACATCCTCCCTAGCAGAGAAGAGGTTGGAAGGAACCGGTTGGGAGCAGAAATAAGGATTAGTGCCCGGGATGCCGGTAGATGGCTACGGCCAGAGGCCGGTTGGTTTTGAGGTATCTTCGTGCACGGAAGCACCTCGGGTGAATAAACGGGGATCCAGATAGGAATTTCAAATAATAATAATAATTGTGAGAATGCTTTTTGTTGGAGGGCCAAGCACCTCCGCCTCCGGGAAACGAACCCAGGATCTCCAGCCTTTCCGGGGCATCAGTGTGCTATACCAGGGTCCCGGGGGCCATGTGGCGCTTGGCCCACCAACAAAAAGCATACTCACAATCATATTAAATAAAAGAAATACTTTTAATGGTAAATCTTATGGTTCAAAACCTTGGCGATTTTTTACTTTCTCTTACCTATGTATATATGTAATATATATATAGAGAGAAAGTATTGGATTCATGTCAAAAATTCGATGTCGAGATTTTGATGGATCTTCACGTTTTGAGGTCCTCTGAATCCAAAAAAGTGGTTTTCGCGACATGGTCTGTCTGTCTGTGTGTCTGTGTGTGTTCAATTTTAAGCATGAAGGAATTGAGCTAGGAGGTTGAAATTTTATATTTAAGTTAGGCACTCTCCTAGGGCGTGAAAATAAGCTTTTAATCAAAATCGACCAAAGAGTACTAGTACTTTACTGATGTACTTTTTCAGTTTTTTTTCGGTTTTCTCAAAATTCGCTCTAACGATTTTGATTAAAATTCAAAAATCATTTATTTTTTAGGTGCTCTTTCAAATGTATATTCTGATTTTGCTCTCAAAATTGTTTGAAGACCACTTTACTCTTGTATTTCATAGGGAAGATAGGAGAAATGGTTGCCATGGTAACAAAATATAAATATTTTCCCATACTTATAAATTTTACATCTTGAATTCAATTGTACCCTACTGTCGGAAACTAAATACATGTCGACACGAAAAATCTGGTGTGACAAGCACAGAACACAACTTTCGATTACCGAAGGTAAGAGAAAGTTGTGTGCTGTGCGCCAGTCACACCAGATTTTTTTTAAACAGTGAAATAATCACATGTTGGAAACGCATTTCTTCGCTTCTCAACTTTGGCAATCACTACTAAACCCTAGTACAGGGGCGGCGCGTCCACTAGGCGAACTAGGCGGCAACCTGAAGAGGGCGGCAAAATTGCAAAAAGAAAAAAAAATTTTGGTTCCGCAAACGGCACCCGAAAAAAAATTAGGTTCCGCGGGCGGCAAAAACAAATTTTGGTTCCGCGCGAGAGGAAAAAATTTTGATTCCGCGGGCGGCAAAACTTTTGTGTCTCTAAAAAAAAGGTAAAAAATTTTTTAAGGAGGGGGCGGCAAATTAAATTTTTAAAGTTTTTTTTTTTTTTTGGGGGGGGGGCGCAAAAAAATATCTTGCCTAGGGCGGCAGAATAGCTTGCGCCGGCCCTGCACTAGTAGGCACACTATAATAGGTACAAAGCCGTGAGAGGCCAGTGCTTGAGGCTGACCTGCATTAATAAGATCTGAAAATTCACTATTAGTATTTACCAAACTATTTTTCATTTTGTACAGGTGTAGAAGAAAAACTAGGCATTGGTTCTAAATTTAAAGTGATAATATATTTTTTAACATAATTCTTATAGATTTAAAAAGCTTTAAAAATTCGTTTGATTAAAAAAATATCACATAGTGTTCCATTAACTATTACAATGCTTTTTTTTATTATATAAGTACTACCCGTGCCTATCAATAAATTTAAAACCGGTATTTGTGCTTACAATTAGTAAAACTTTATCACATTTAAAAAATAATTTTTGAGTGCTCTTACTAAAATATAGATCCGACTAAAAAAAGATTTTTTTAATGGCATATCCATAGATTAAAATCGACATTAAAAAATAAATGATATAAAAATATCAGGTAAGCCTATAAATATATAGGACCTTATCGAATTTTTCTAAAACTAATTACAGCAAAAATTTTAATTATTAAAAAACTCTTCTAATTTAAGTCTACATATTTTGTTTTTAGCAATATTATATTGGACGGTATTATGTAGTTATGAGTAAATATTTTTTTCTCAAGTTCGTAGATTATTACGAGATTTATCTAAAATTTCTTTTTTGATGCGAGGAAATTCAGGTTGTAATTTAAGTACTTGTTGACAAGTATCAATTGCATCAGCATAACGTTTGGCTTTCATAAATGTATAAGCTAATCGATACCCTAAATTAGGATTTGTCCGTCCTGAAAATCGCCATGCGCGTTCGTAAAAATTGGAGGCATTAATATATTGTTGATCTTTTTCAGCTACTAACCCTGATAGTTCATAGGCTTTTGTACATGCCTGATTATGTTGTAAAACTCGTCTTAACAATTCTTGTGCTAATTCATATTTACTATTTTGCACGTATATATCTGCTAAGAGAACCCAACAACGTTCTAAATATTCTGCATCCTCAAATGTCCATGGATTTTTTGCAACTCTTTTCAATTGATTTCGTGCTCGAGGAGTTTGTTTTAATATTAAATAGCCTGTAGCTAATCCTAAAGCTATTCCTACATCATCACGAAACATTTCTTCACTTACTAATAGAGTAAGATCTTTTAAAGCTCGTTCTACATTCATCTTTTGTCTTGTTCCAAGAAGAAGAAAATTTCCCAGAAGCCTATGATTTAAAGTTTCTTCACCTAAACGAGGCTGAAGTTCTTTTAGTAAGTGTTCTCCTGTTCTGATTGCTGTCAACCGGGTCCCATTTAAATCCTCTTCTTCAGTTAAATCAGAATCATCTGAATCAAGACATATTTCAATCATGTTATGAATAGCTTGTTGTCCCCATTCAGGATCTCTTCTTGCTTGGTTGAAATGTCGTAAAGCTGAATTATGATCACCCGTGTACCAATTATAGAGACCTCTACAATAAGCTAAACCAGAAGCATTTGCTGAACGCGGATTATATTCTTCTGCACGATCTAAAAAAGGAATAACATTTTGTAAATTTCCTGTTCGTCTTGAAACTTCAACTAACCTCGCAAGAGCAGTCCAATAATCAGGACGCCGTTCCAAAAGTTGTTGAAAATGATAAGAAGCTGATTCAAAATCAACTTTACGAAATGCTAAATCTGCTAACATTACAGTAGCAGATTCATTATTTGCATCAGCTTCTAATAATGCAGTGCAACTAGCAGCACAATTATCCAAATCATTAGATTGCATATATAATCGAGCTAGAGAAATAAGTGTATCTGGATTACTAGGAATATAAATTAAGGCTTCTTTATAAAAATCTATTGCAGATTGGTAATCTCTTAAATGAGATGAAATATCTGCAAGTGAACAACAGATATTTGACAATAAATTACTGTTTTCTTCCTTTGAATTTGTTAATTTTAATACTCTTATTTGATTATCTTTAGCCTCTTTAAGTGTTGACAGAGCCGATTGTAAATTTCCTGACTTTTCTCGAATTTTGGCTAAAAGAATAAGTAATTTTGTTCTTCCGCTTAGAGCAATTATATCGGACGGATCAGGTCTATTTTCCATTTCTGAAGAAAGAGTTTTTTCTGCCTTATCATGTTGCCCAAGTTTCATAAATAATTCTGCTAAATCTAATTTCAAGTCTCCAGTATCGTCCCCTTTTACAGCCTCTTTATAATAATGTACCGCTTTACCATATTGATGAGTTTTAATCAAAGCACGGCCTATTTTTTGGGCCAATTCAATATCCCGTGGGTTTTGTTTTAACGATTTTTCATAAGCTTCAATTGCACGATCAGGATCTTGAATTTTCATATAGGCATCACCTAAAATAATAGAAGATTGTTGACCTGGAGCTTTATCAACTAATTCTCTTATTGTTTTTACAAAGGCTTGTTGATCTTTTAAATTATTTAAATAAATATCAGCTATTTTATTTCGTGATTCTATGAAATAAGGGGATTCCGGTAATATAGAATTCAATAATTCTAGAGCTACTCGAGGATCTCCTTGAGCAAGAGCAAGATCAGCTGTAGTGGTCGTAATTCGACCTTCTTCTGAAGTTCCTTGAAATTCATTGTTCGCCTGCTGAATTGTTTTTAATGCTTCATCTAACTGTCCTGAAATGCGATAAGCATCAGCTAATTCTATAAATAGAGTTGCTCTGTCTGAAATCGAAAGATCATCATTACGCTTTAAACTCAAATTCATTGCTGTACGTAAACTTGAAATACATTCATTAATTTGATTTCTTTTTTTTTGTACAGGAGCTAAAATTAAATAGTACAATGGTCTATCACGTACTTGAAAATTATAACTCAAACCAATCTCAAGACTTTGAGCTGCTCGATCTAAATTTCCTAACTGTAAATAAATTTGTGCCATTAATAGATGGGCATCAGGATAAGTTGAATCCACAGATTCTAATAAATTTTCCAAAGTTTTCATTGCAGATTTTGGATCTCCCGATTGGAGTTGCACTTTTGATAAAAGATATAAAGCTTCCAATAATCCAGGACAGTCCTTAGTTATTGCTTCCAAGACTTTTAAACTTTGTTTTAAAGGCTGAATTTGTGAAGATGAAATCTTTGAGGAATAATTTAATAGTAATTTTACAATTTGTAATAAAAAATCAGGGTCAAGGCGTGAAAGATATTTGGCTCCATATGCCATAGTACGAATAGAACGAAAATGGATCTCAATAGCTTCATTTAAATATTTAAGAGCTTTTTCAGGATCTGCAACAGTAATTAAAGCGGACATATATAAAAGTTCAGGTGTCATATTTGATCCTTGGATTTCTCGTAAAAATTCCACTTGTTGCCTAGCTTGGTCAAAATTTCCTCCTTCAGATAATAAACATCTAGTTAGACCTGCCAATGCATTAATTGATGATTCATCCATTTTAGTGGCATTTCTATAATAACGAGTTGCTTCTTTCGGTTTACCTTGAAGTAAAGCTTGGTATCCAAGTTCTATCATTAATTCAATATCTGATGGATCAATTTGAGCAGCTTTTTCAACAAAGTGAAAAGTTTCTGTTAAAACCTCATGATTTCGGCCGCAAATGCGAGAGAATAATTTGCCATTTTCAAAAAATAATTCACTGTTTTTGGGTTCTACATTTTCAAATTCATTAAAAAGCTTTCTTAAATCAGAGGCTGCTTGTTGATAATTTGCTTCTTTGCAAATATAATAAAGGATTTTAATTTTTAAAGCTTCTATAGAATGTGGATCTCCAGCAATAATTCTATTTGCAGTTTCTATCGATTGTTCCCAATCTAAAAGTGCCAATTGATTTTTCATTTTTTCAATCAAAGGTGGATTAAAAGCAGGAAAGCGGACTATTAATTGATTCAAATGAACTATAGCAGATTCAAAATCATTTTGCATTTCATAATGTCTAGCAATTCCAAAAGTAGCGTCCACATTTTTTTTATTTTGTTCTAAAGCTGCTACGAAGTATTGACTAGGGTCTTTAACTTTACCATCTTTTCCTGCTGCAAGTTCTATCCATCCCTTAAGGACTAAACTTCCTATATTGTTTGCGTTTGCTTTAAGAACACGGTCTATACAGTCTCGAGCTCTTGAAATTTTATTTGTAAAGAAAAACATAAGTCCAGCATGATGAAGGGAATTTTCAGGCGCCTTTTTAAATTCTTCTTTAATTCGTTCTTCTACTTGTGACAAAGCTTCTTTATCAAGTTCTTTTGATTTGCGATGAGCAAAAGCTAGTCCAATTAATGATGCTAAAACCAAATCTTTTTCTTGCTGACAACGATCAAATTCCCGCATACCTTCTTGTACTCTCCGTTCAAAAATCAATGCCAGAGCATTGTAAAGACAAAATGACAAATCTTTTGGAATTCTTTTTAAGCGATCTACTGCAGTAGTCTGCATTGTATGATAAAATTTTTCTCTAAAATAATAATGTATTATAGCTTTAAGATCCTCATCATCCATTGACGAAGCCATGTTGAATTAATTTAATAATATTATATATTATATATATAACTATTTAATAACTACTCGTTTTTATGACTACTTGTACAAAAATTATTTATCAGATTGTTTATCGTCCTTTTCTTCAATTACAATATTTGGATAATTTGTTGCATTTCGTTTATAATAATCTTGAAGATACTCGCAGTCTAAAATCATTTTCATGTTGTTGCTTTTAACGTAATCAAAGACATGCTGGAAAAGAATAAATAAATAAAAATTTATTAAATGTTCAACTATGGGCCCTATATTAGCATAATATAATTTTAATAAAAACGAATCATCAAACTTTTCATTATATTAATACAAAATACACAAAATGAGACGAACAAAAACCATAATTCGATTTAAATCCACTCTAATCTTTTAGTTTCTTGATTAATTTGTTAATACTTATTATTTAATCTTACTTTAATTTCCATAAGTCACTTAAATATTGATTCTATCTCAAATTTCAATTTTTATTTAAATTTACATTACATTTTTATATATATTATAAAAATAATTAATATTTACAAGAAAATAATTTTTTAACATAACAGTATGAACACAAATGATAGAACATTGAGTAAAATTGTAGAGTTGTCCATTCGTGGATATTATAATATACATAATATACTTGATCATACATACAAAGCGATGGTAATAACTTACTTAAATACTATGCAGTCAGTTCTAGGGACAAAGTGTTTCAATGCTTTTTGGTGCAGAAAAACTGCCCCTGAATCCCATACTAGTTTATACAATAATCAATTTATATAATAATAAATTTGACTTTGTTATAAAATGTCTTGGTAAATTGTCCACAAATAAATAGGGTCTAATAAATAATGGCTGGACACCGTGGTAGTATTAAATGTAAAAAAGCATATTCAGCACAGGGGCGGATTAATGCAATTTTGTCGGGGCAGTTTTTTTTTTTTTTTTTTTTTATTTAAGGACTTTGTCGGCATCTATGGCCATTTAGACCCCTTTCCTATTTATTTAAATTGATTAGTAACAAATTCAATTGAAATTAAAGAGCGGAAATCATAATTTCTTTAAATTACTAGTTTTTATAACATTTTGAATTTCTTCTCGGGAGGGGCGATCGCCCCCCCCCCCCCCCTTTAATCCGCCCCTGCTTCAACACTTACCAGGTAGTTCAAATTAGGAAATAAATATAGTTTTGACATTGATAATCCCAAAATATTATTACGTATAAATAATACGATATAAAATAATACGACTAACGCTTATTTGCAAAAAAATTATTAATAAAGTCCTTAGGGGATAGAGCCATAAATTTTCAGACTGACTTTGCAAATTTTCTGAGAAATTAATTATTTTTTTGAATCTATCAAATAATCATTTATTTGTGTCAACGCAATGTCGCCTTGTTATACCGTTTATGGATTTGCTTGATATTGGATTATCTGTTCAACATAAACAAAGATTTCGGCAGACCATCTCAGTCAAGCCATTGATCATTCCAAGAGGTCAGTGATTTAATATGACCAAGGAAATTGAAATGTTCATTTTATACAAATCAATTAAATCAAATTTGTCACTAGAACCGCCTGTATTAGTATTATAAGCTAGTAACACTGCTATAGACCTATATATTTTCAAGAAGTCAAGTGTTTTATGTATATTATATTAATACGTATAGAATCCAGGAGATGTAGGAATATTATATTAATACTCACGAAGGAATAACTCAAAAATTTGAATCAATGCGCTGTCATTTGACGTTAAAAAATTATTTATTATTATCATCAGTGGCCTCATTTCAACTTTTTCTTGGGGGGGGGGGGGGGCAAACATTTTTTTTTCTTAAAATTTACTTACAAATAGGTACTCAAATTTGGCCAAAAGTTATTTAATTGTTTAATTTTGTACAGTTTATATACTCATAGATATATTTTGAAATATTTTTTTTTAATAATAATATAAAATTTTATAAAAATTAGAGTTCTTGGGGGGGGGGGGGGGGGCAAATGACGCCACTGATTATTATTTCAATTTGTAAAATGGCGGGCTCTTGTATAGAATGCCTAATTTTTTGAGCAATATCTCAAAATATTTTTACCATAGACCAAGAGGCACTATTTTATTCAAAAATATCAAAATAGCAAAATGTCAATATCGATTCGTCAATTTAACAACTCCAGTGATTAGATTAAATCCCTTAGCAATTTAGCTTTTTATAAGCTTTATTACTAAATTACTTTATTTTAAATTCATTTATTTACTTTTGCCAATTGTCCTGCAATTCCTTGTCCTCGATAATCATCAGGAACTAATGTCTCCAGGAAACGAAATATTTTTTTGTTTTCTTTTTCGTATTCTATAAATGCATGATCTGAAAAAAAAATTTTACAAGATATTTTGTTTTATTTATTCATATTTGATATAAAACCTAACTTTATTAAAATATTTTTATTACCTCCATTTAAATCCATATAAAACTTTTGATTATTTGCATCATGTAAAATTTTCCTTTGTTTACCATCTCTAGACAAAGTTCTTAAATTATATGGTGCATATTGACTTCTTTGAAGAAAAAGGGATGATGATTTTTTTAATCCTGAAGTGAAAGTATTCATTTATAGTAGATTTGTTTTTTTATTTAAAAGCTAAAAGAGAAAAAGGTGCATAAAAGATGGTGCAAAAGTGTAAATAATTAAAATATATCTATTAATATTATGTGTATTATTAAATATATTATTTAATTAATCATTATTAATTATTATTATTTAATTATTAATATATATTTAACATTAATTTAAATGCAAATAAAAAACAAAAGCTATTTAAAATAAACTTAAACTTAATAGTAAGCTTATAGCAGAATTGCATTAAATAACTACAAAGTTACACGAGAGACTGAAAAATATTAGGTAAAGGAATTCAAATGGCTTAAATAAGAATGCCTGGACCCCAAATATATATATTCAATAACGGTTACCCTACCGTAATACAAAAGTTTTCGTTTAAAGTCTTATAAGACCAAAGATAAGGTAGACTAAAAAAAAACATTAGGGAATGCTATCATACTTCAAGTAACAACAAAAGCAGGTGAAAGTATAATAGTATAATAGAAAGACTCATTGCTATGCTAATGAGTCTTGCATGCTCTCTATTCTATGTATTTTTTAAAAGATCAAATAGAATGTGCAAAATGAATAAACATCTAATTTCTTTATGTATTTATAGTCAATTTAATAAACCATAAAAAAACAAAGTTAGTCTCTAAAAATTTTTTCTTAAGTTAGTTCAGTTTAAATTAGCCCATTTCACAATTTTAGTTAACCAAAGTTAAGAGAAGTTGCATGATGTGCTGTTAATCACAATATATATATTTTTTTTCTATTTATGAGTTTGGGGTAAATAAATGACTAAAGATCGCGAAATTAATATTTCCTGGGAAATGGTTTCCATGCTTTTTAAAATAAATCAACAGCCAACGCTCAAAACTATAAAAAAATTACTTACCAAAAAATTATTAAAAAATATTTAAAATGCAAATGCTTACATTTTAATATGATCTTCGAAAATCTTTATTTGTTACTCCTGTGATGACTTTTATATAAATCTGGAACAAATAACAAATTAGGTTTAAATTGGATTAAAGATTGCTTTAACAATAAATACCTTTGATCTTCTTTCTTCTAAATCTATTTTAAATGAAAGTTTTTGTCATAGAAATGTCATCAAATCAATGTCGTTCAATATTTCCAAAACTATAATGAAGCTAGAAACAAAAATCAGTTTGAGAAATAATTCCAAACAAGAGAGCATAGGCCCGCGAAAAACAAAATTTTTCATTTTACATTCTCTTTTAAGAGAAAATAATTTTAACAGTGAGACATTAATTAATTAATTGTCTTTTGAGTTCACCCTTACTGTCACTCTAAGAAGGTTTTTCTATATTTACCAAAAAAAATTTAGTAAAAATTTTTTGTTCAACTAAAAATTTTTTTTAACTGACCTTATTTTTAATAATAATAATGGTTTTTGGAAGACACAATAAATTGTTATTGAAGCTTTAAACATTCAATTATATATTTAAAAAAGTTTTTTATATTCATAAATTGGCAACAATGCTTTGTTCTTTTCATAGTTGCTATCATCAATAACTGTCAGTGCCGGTTTTAATATTAATGCAAGTTTTACAACGATTATCGATTTATTTAGCTGGTAAATATATTAAAAATTATCTATTACATTAAAAACAAAATATTCCCTTTTATCTGCTTGCATGTCATCATCTGTTTTAGATAATAATTCTTTCTATTCTGTATATGCCTGGTTAGTGGCGCACTCACCTTCCTTGTGAGAAATTACTTTCGTTATTTTTAATTATTTGAAAATATCTACATCTATTTTTAGTATAAAATATTTAAAGTTATGTAATTATCTTTTAATTATCTGAAATTAAATCACTAAATTGTTATTTAAAAAAATAGTTAAGGTTAAAGATATTAACTAACAACGGTGGGGTATCTAGAATCGCCCCTAGCATAGATAATAGACCTTAGTCAAAACTCAAAATAAATATGTATAGACCTATATGTAGGATCTTGTCAAAAAATATTTTTTTTAAAGTCTTTTATTAATTACAATTTATATTGGGGTCCATGCATATTTACCATTTGATATCCAAATGATTTTTTTTTTTTAAACACTCACACTTTTTTCTCATTCACTCTCACCTTCACACCGTCTTTTCGGCAACTTAGGCCATTTAAGACTTTTATGATAACTGTTATTTAATAATATATATTTATTTGGGGTCCAGGCATTCCTATTTAAATCCAAATGATTAATTGGACTGTCTGGGCCTGAACTCACTGCCTTTGGCTTTTAGATTTTGATAATTCTAATTGATGATTCTACAAGCCAAGGAGCGATTATTGACATTTTTCAACCTCTCAGCCACGGGGGGGGGGGGGGGATCTAAAAAATATTATATAAAGAATATCCACATAAAAAATATTTTAGGGGAAGTTACGGGTTCATGTATCGTACTACGCGTGGATCCACGCGAACAATTTTATCATTAAACACATTAAATTAGAGAAATATTTTTTGCTAGGATTGGGTTTTTTCAGTCAGGTATTTTTAAAGTTAGAAGCTAAATCATATTGATTACTCCCAAGTAAGGTGTGTAGCAAGTGAAAGTGAGAAGCTAAATTGGCAACTTCTCACCAATGAGGTCCTGAATTCACTGTTGATATACGAATTCGTCACTTCTACATGCGGCCCTTGAAAGCTCCGTCATTGAATACACCTTATTATATTATATCAATCTAAATAAAATTCATCAATCTTATTTTTGTTATTTTAACAAATTTTTTTGTAATGAAGTATTTTGAAATAAAAAAAATAGATAATCTCGGATTCTAATCATTGAGATGTTGCTGTGTATTCGATTACAAAATAGGAGACAGCAGCCAGGAAATTAAATAAATTTTTTATTTAGTTTTTTTAACCGTCTCCATTGGCGGCCCCCCCCCCCCCCCCCCTTTGGGGGGGGGGGCGGCGCAGCGGCCTTTTTCAGGGCAGTAATTGTTAACAATACAAGATTTCCAGTATTATTGCAACTATACAAGTTTAAATTCGGCTTTGGTTTCAAAATTTTACGATCGATTTAACTAGTTTTTTAGCGAACAAAGAGGGGAAAAGAAAAATTTCCATTGATTCCCTTTTATCTACCACCTGGCCTCCTATTCCCCCGGCCCATGGCTTCGACAATAGCTTCACATTCAAACCATTTCATTTTACCATCAACAACTAACCCATTTGAATTTTATTAGTTTTGGTTGCTTTGATTTTAGCTCCTCGTGTCCTTATACGACCACTTACTATAATGGCTGAACAACTTAAGAAAGTTGCTGACGTCGATATTGACTCCGAAGGCACCTTCAAATATATCCTCATTGATATTTCCAAGGATGGAGCTTCGAAAAAGATCGTCCGTGGCTATTCCCGATGCGGTTATCATGGTAAGCTAACAGCTTATACTTTTTTATTTTTTTTAAATGAATTAAACAATATCTACCATCAGTGGCGGTCCCAGGATTTTGTCAAGGGGGGGGCCCAAATTTTTTTTTTTTTTTTTTTTTTTATTAATTTAAGCTCTTTTTTGGCAGCGAAGGCCATTTAGACCTATTTTATATATTTATTTCACCTGGTTTGGTAGCCAATGGCCCAAAATTTATGATGTAGGGAAGGTAAAGAATAGGGTGGCGCAAAAATGCGACTAATTTTTTTTTTCGACCTCGTGTTAGTCTAAATCCGAAGAGAGGTCGATTTGCACGTATTTTACATGAAATCTAATATGTTAAATAATATATCGTGAATAGAATATTTAAAAACTAATTTTTTTTTTTCAAAATTGCACAATAAAGATAATTTTATCACTAATCCAATGATGTACGGTTGCCTGCGGAAAACCTGTGCTGAATCCCGGTTGCTGCGGTTACTTTACAGATGCACTTTTTCGTTTTTTTTTTTAGAATTTCTCAAAATTCCCTCTTACGATTTTGATTAAAATTCAAAAAACAATTATTTTTTAGACTCTCTTTAAAATAAATGTATATTCTCATTATCGGGTTGAAAACTTTTGAAGACCATTTTACTCTTGTACTTCATAGGAAAGAGAAGAAATGGTTGGCATGGTAACAAAATATTAATATTTTCCTATACTTATAAATTTTACATCTTGAATTAGAATGTAGAAATTAAAAATATGTCGACACAAACAAATCTGGTGTGAGAAGCACAGGACATAATTTTCGATTCTTCTTAGGTAATCGAAACTTGTGTACCATGGCAACCATTTCTCCTATCTTTCCTATGAAGTACAAAAGTAAATTAAAGTGTTCTTCAAAAAGTTTTCAACCCGATAATGAGAATATACATTTATTTTAAAGAGAGTCTAAAAAATAATTGTTTTTTGAATTTTAATCAAAATCGTAAGAAGGAATTTTGAGAAAATTTAAAAAAATAACGAAAAAGTTCATCTGTAAAGAAACCGCAGCAACCGGGATTCAGCACAGGTTTTCCGCAGGCAACCGTACATCATTGGATTCGTGATAAAATTATCTTTATTGTGTAATTTTGAAAAAAAAATTAGTTTTTAAATTAGTAATTAAATATAGTTTGCACAGGAATTTTTCAGGCAACCTATTCAAGATATATTATTTAACATATTAAATTTCATGTAAAATACGTTTCATCCAATAAAGAGCTGGGTGCAAATCGACCTCTCTTCGGATCCCCTACTATATGACAATATTTTAGTTTCTCATATTTTAAGAGACCTCTCCAAAGATGAGCTCAAAAAAATTTTTTAAGGGTTGAAAATTTGAGAAACGTTTTTTTTTCTCGTCTAAAATTTTACCATAACGAGAAAAAAATCTGGTGTGACTGGCGCACAGCACACAACTTTCTCTTACCTTCGGTAATCGAAAGTTGTGTTCTGTGCTTGTCACACCAGATTTTTTGTGTGGACATGTATTTAGTTTCCGCCAATATAATAGAATTTAAGATGCCAAATTCATAAACATGGGAAAATATTTATATTTTGTTACCATGGCAACCAGTTCTCCTATCTTTCCTATGAAGCACAAGAGTAAAGTGTGCTTCAAACAATTTTGAGGGCAAAACGAGAATATACATTTGAAAGAGCATCTAAAAAATAATTGATTTTTGAATTTTAATCAAAATCGTTAGAGCGAATTTTGAGAAAATCGAAAAAAACTGAAAAAGTACATCAGTAAAGTACTAGTACTCTTTGGCTGATTTTGATCAAAAGCTTATTTTTTTCGGTCCCGGGAGGTGTTTAACTTAAATATAAAATTTCAACCTCGTAGCTCAATTCCTTCATGCTTTAAATTGAACACAGACAGACACACACACACACACAGACAGACAGACCATGTCGCGAAAATCACTTTTTTGGATTCAGGAGACCTCAAAACGTGTATATCCATTAAAATCTCGACATCGAATTTTTGACATGAAACCAATACTTTCTCTCTCTATATATATTAACATATATATAGAGGTAAGAGAAAGTAAAAAATCTGGTGTGACTGTCGCACAGCACACAACTTTCTCTTACCTTCGGTAATCGAAAGTTGTGTACTGTGCTTGTCACACCAGATTTTTTGTGTCGACATGTATTTAGTTCCCGGCAGTAGGGAATATTTGAATTCAGATGTAAAATTTATAAGTATGGGAAAATATTTATATTTTGTTACCATGGCAACCATTTCTCCTATCTTTTCTATGGAGTGCAAGAGTAAAGTGGTCTTCAAACAATTTTGAGGGCAAAACGAGAATATACATTTGAAAGAGCATCTAAAAAAAATAATTGATTTTTTGAATTTTAATCAAAATCGTTAGAGCGAATTTTGAGAAAATCGAAAAAAACTGAAAAAGTACATCAGTAAAGTACTAGTACTCTTTGGCCGATTTTGATTAAAAGCTTATTTTTCCGGTCCCGGGGGGTGTTTAACTTATATATAAAATTTCAGCCTCATAGCTCAATTCCTTCATGCTTAAAAGTGAACACAGACACACCCACCCACACACCCACCCACCCACCCACAGACAGACCATGTCGCGAAAACCACTTTTTTGGATTCAGGGGACCTCAAAACGTGAAGATCCATCAAAATCTCGACATCGAATTTTTGACATGAAACCAATACTTTCTCTCTATATATATATTACATATATACATAGGTAAGA
This sequence comes from Euborellia annulipes, assembly GCA_023213315.1. Classification (NCBI taxonomy): domain Eukaryota; kingdom Metazoa; phylum Arthropoda; class Insecta; order Dermaptera; family Anisolabididae; genus Euborellia; species Euborellia annulipes. The sequence continues at coordinate 67,503 of JAKCPI010011477.1, forward strand.
GAAAGTAAAAATCGATTTTTGACGAATTTAAAATTTTTAAAAATTTTGAGGGGGTATGGAAAAATTTTTGAAAATGAGGCATTGAAATTTGCGTTTTTAGATACCCTGAGACGTGAAAAATTTATAATTTTTTTGTTTAGTTTTAAAATATTAAATAAAACTTTTGAATTTTTGTCTGTCCAAAGGGGGGGGCCCGGGCCCCTCTGGGCCCCCCTGGGACCGCTAGTGTCTACCATCTATTTGATGTTAACGAGCAGTCAATACAAAAATTTTTGAAATTTTATTTATTTATCCACAATGTCTTGAGAATTAATTCAAACTTTTTTCCAAGAGTGGTAATCTACTTTTTAAAAGTTCAAATAAAATAAAAAGTTTTTGAAAAAATTTATTATAATCTTCTGATCTTGCGTTCAAAACCGCACTCCGTTCGACATATCAAATTCTCTGTCACATTTTAATAAATAATTTAACATTTTAGTTTGGAAAATATACAATTTGGATAAGGGACCTTTAGGAGAGTTAATTAAATTGAAATTAAAAAATCTTCTTGTCCGTGAAAAATACAATAAAATGAATCAATATATTTATGTATTTCATTTATCTTTTTTTTAATCTTACAAACTTAAAAAATATTAATCATTTACATTTCGTTTATTATTAAAAATAAAAGCGATTCTAGAATTATTCTCAAACAAAAAGTATTTCTTTAGACTTCTTTATCATATGTGAATGTAATTCATAATAAAATTTGTCAAATACAATATGTAATACATATAAATATATGTAATATGACTATAAATATGGAGCAATATTTATCATTATTAATATTAGTATGATTATTAAAATACATATATTTATATATAAGTGCTGACATGAGGAGATCCGCTTCTCAAAGAAGAAAAATGTGCAAAGTATGATTATGATATACACACTTGGTTCATATCACTTCTTACTTGTTAGACCAACACATAATACAACATTTATTTCATTATTTTTCCTATCTAAATCTAAATTCTATTATTTTATTTATCAATATTTTTGTCTTTTTTGGGCTTCAAATTAAAGAAAAAAATGCCAAAAATTTCAGGCACTTTGTTGATTAAATTTGTTTTATCATTTTTAAAAAAGATACATTAAGATAAATTGACATTTCCCGAAAAAAATGCATGTAGGATCAAAGAGGGATAGTAAAGACGAAAAACCCCACCTCATTCAAGGGCGGATCCAGAGGTGTTTCTCGGGGGGAGGGGGGGGGTAATCTGGTGTGACTCGTCGCACAGCACACTATTTTTTCTTAATTTCGGTAATTTAAAGGCGCATTCTGTACTTGTTTGCCAGAATATAAATACAAATCAAATTTTTAAGTATTAATTTTTAAAATTTTACATTAAAAATAAATTTTTTTTCGAAAAAAAAGTATTTTTTTTAAATCTCAGGGGGGGTAATTACCCCCCCCCCCCTTGTATCCGCCCTTGACTCCATTACATAAGGTTTAAATTTTTCAATAAATAAAGCTTTTGTTATTGATTTTGAAAAATGAGTATATTAAAAAAAAATTAAACTATACTGGTGAAAAAAAATTTTATTTGATTGAGTTTTTTTTTTTGTTAACAGGTGCCTTTTTAATTGACTTTTATTTGGGCTTTATAAAAATTTATAGGGTTTATATGCATACCTGAGAAAAACTTTTCACTCACTGAATGAAATCTTTTGAATTTCATCAACTTCAATAAAAAGCTTGAATTTTTATTACCTTCAAAAATACGAGTATATTCACAAAAAAATTGATGCGATCGATTAGTTGATTGATTTAGAAATATTTCACTGTTTCTGGCCAATTAATGCAATCAAGGCACTAAATAAAACTACTAAATTGTTTTTAGATTCAATTGTAGCAATATTAATAAATGCTTAGTTATAGTTTGGAATAATAAAGCCAAGAGGAAGACTTGATACAAAGAGCCAAGGAAGAAGAAAGCAAAGTATTTTCAAATTTTTAATATATATTTTTAAATTATTTGCCCGAAAAGAAGAGGAATTTATTGATAAATAAAATATGGTAATTTATTTCAACTATTCAATTTCATTTAAAAGAAGCAGAGATTTAGGTTTCTTCTGAAAAAAAATTCTAAAATATAGCAAAAATATTTTTTTCTTTATTTTTTTCTACTAAACTTTATACCTAAACATTGATTTTACTAGAAATTAAATATTTTTATTTTATTTGGCTTTTATTTATTATTATTATGTTGTACAAATGGCTGTTCAAAAAATACTAAGAATCTTTATTCAATTTTTTTTGTATTTGTTTCATTGGGGATTTCAATTTATATTTGACTAGACGCGGAGTCCACCTTAAGCGGGCTCTGCGCTTTTCCTTAATCATATGCTGTAATTTTTCAGACAACTCGTTTCCAACAATTGATATACATATCTGTCTTATTAGGAAATATATACACCCACTCACTTATCTTAAATTCAAAAAAATACTATTGTATTCAAGAATGGGTAATACTTTTGGATTTAAATCCTGAGATCCGATCCAGGAATTTCGGATCTGGATCGAAATCCTTTTTTCGGGAGGATCTTGGATCTGGATCGCGATCCAAATCCAAGGGGGTGGGTGGATTTAAGGATTTGGATCGAAATAATTTTTTTAGCAATTCTGGATTTTTGCGATCCTTTTTTCAAAGGATTGGCAATCTCCTTTAACATTTTTTTTATATAAGTCCCGATCAGATTTTCGTATCGCGGATCTGAATTTGCGGATCGGAATACCGACTCTTTTGCTAAATCGGATCGGATTAGTGGATTGGTTTGTCGAAATTGCCCGGATTGGCGGATCGGATCTCTAATCCTTTTTAAAGGATTTTGCCCATACCTGATTTGTTAAAATAATATAATTTGTCTCGAGTGTGGAAGTGGCTGTGATTGATATATTTGAACAATGGCAGGGGTGGCAGCCAGGAAGAGATGTTTCTAAATCAATGAAACTCCCAAAGTTTTGCGACGTTTCGGTCCAAATAATAAGAATAAATTTGGACCAAAATGTCGCGAATTTTCGAAAGTTTCATTGATTTAGAGACACCGCTTCCTGGCCTGGCTCCCACCTCCTGCCATTTTTCAAATAATATTATTTGTTTCATTAATAAATATCTATCTATATATTATATATTCTTGACCTTAATCTTAAATTATGATAGCCTTAAACCACCCCAGTAATTTCGGAGTTTTTGTGTTACAAACAAACAAACAGACGGTGTTTGTCTTATATATAATATGCAGTATAGAGTATAGAAGATATGTTTGAAAGATAGTTTGAACTAGAGGCACTTGGCCCCTCTCCTTTTAAAAATTACACCAAATAAACAAAACCTTTTTTTGAATTATATGAAGATTGCACATTCTAAAAACTGTAGTTTTAACTTGGATTAGAAGCTGAAAAGGCTTCGATTTCTAGAATAAGGGAGGACTGCCCAGCCCACCTTAGTTACGCCTTAGTAATACGACTAGATCCCCTTGTTCCCTCAATATTTTTTATCATTGATAGGCTTACCCATCATGTTCTTTACCACAACTAAAAATTCAGAATAAATGGTGCCTTCATTCTTAATGTACTGGGATTATTTTTTTAAAACCCTCTCTATTTATTTCTAATCTATTACTTACTATTCATTATAATTTATAAAATAAATAGATCTATCAGTTTTAATAGTAATTGGTGTTCAGCAACGCAAGTTCTTTTTGATTCTACAAAAAAAAATAAAAATACCCCAAAACAAAAAATTATTTTAGTTTTATTTAATTGACATTTTATATATTGAATAAACATTCTTAGTACAATACTAATTTTCTTAAAAATTCTTTATTTTGGAAGCCACCTCTTAAGTCTGAGCCAGCAGAATCCCATGGCGGCAATTTTTAGAGTCAACCACCTTTTTTAAAGGCTTTATTTTTTTAAAACATTTATAAAAATTATTTTTCGTTTTGATTATATAAAACTATATATGTCTCGAATTTCATGTTAAAAAATGATTTTTTTTTAAGTTACTAGTTTTAGATTATATTCGAGTAACAATAGAAGAAATGCCAATCAATTTTGACCGATATTTTATTATTAGACTATACTATACAGTATAAGCATTTTCCTACTAAAAACTTTATTCTCTGTTTATTTACCTTAAAAAATAATTTAAAATGAAAATACACTATTGCCGCATTTTGCAATTAGGTCCTTAATTTTTATATATTCAGTTAGCTGAATGGAAAAGTTTTATTATGAGATGGATTTATAATAAAAAAATTTGATTATAACTTTTCGCTCCTTCAGGGACATTACTATGTATTGATTTCATTGCACCCGAAGCAAAACCCAATTTAGGCCCCTCTCCTCTTTTGAAGTTTTAAAATAGCATATGCATAAATTTAAATTTTAACTTGATACATAAAACATAAAGAGCTGACACCGTATATTTTTCGAACTGAGTGGGACAAATAAAAAATTTAATACAGCGGTTAGTTTTTTTTTTTTTTTTTTTTTTTTTTTTTTTTTTTTTAACACACGCTTTTTTCTCATTCACACTCACACACACATTCACACAGTCTTTTCGGCAACTTAGGCCATTTAAGACTTTTACGATAACCGTTGTATAAATAATTATATTTATTGGGGGTCCAGGCATTCTTATTTAAGCCATTTGGTATTCAATTGGCTTAAATAAAATCATCGGACTGCCTGGGATCCCAACCCGCGACGTTTGGTATACAAGGTTAGCACGCTAACCTCTACACTAAGCCCCGAGGGCCAGCGGCTAGTTATAGACGTGGACAAATACCTTTAGCAATTAAAAAATTTAATTAAAAAAAAAAAAATACGTAAATAATATATCGAAATCAACAAAAAAATTTTCGAATTTACTCTAGAGCAAATTTGATTATTGAAAAAGAATGCGTTCTTGTCTGCCAGCTGAAGAGAAGTTTCATTACACTTGAAAGTAACACCTTTTTTTTTTTAATAAACCTATAATAGGCCTAATCCTTTCTTTAGTAATAAATCGTTTTTGTGTAGGCCTATTATTTTTGTTTCCTAATTTCTCATATTGATTGCTGATACTTGTGAAAATACTTGCTGAAAAAAAATTAGACTAAACACTCACAGCTTAATTGCTTACCTCACTCTCTAGCTATAGGGTAAAGTTACCGAGAAAATAAAATAGGCGCGGATCTACTGGAGGAAGATCTGAGGCGATCGCCCTCCCCTTCCCTAATTTTTACTTTGTAAAAATAAATATATGTATTTTAAATTGATTAGATAAACATTTAAATGAAAACATAAGGTTATAAAATGAAGCATGTTACTCATTTTACAAAATTTGACAAAAAATTCTCTGAATTTTCTAAAATTTCTTCCAGTTAAATTGCTTTTTTATAAATCGCCTCCCAAAAAAAAAATGTTCTCTTAATCTGCCACTGAATAGACATAAAAATTAATTGAATAAGAGTAGAAGAAAAATGCAAAACACTTCCAAATTTTTTCGTAATATCCTCCCGAGTAATGTAGCTACCAGTTTTTCTTGAATTATTTGCGTCAACGTTAGTAAGACTAACAAGTTTATTTTCATAATCGGTTTAAACCTGAACTTTAGTTTAATTTTTTTATATGTCTAATTGGTTAAAAAGTATATAGCCCTATATATTTAAAAAGTTAATTAGATTTATTAATATCTTCTTATCGCTTCGCCACTAATTACACACTGTGCAGCCGGCTTTATATTTATTAATACTGTATATCAGTTATATTTTTACTTTCTTTTATTAGTTTTTAAAATTTCGTTTGCCTCCAAGATAAGAAATGATCAAGTAATAAACCTTTATCTTTAAAAATACATTTGCTCGCGACTCCAAAAATTAATAGCTACTAATTGTAAAATGAGACAGACCCTAGTGTATTCTCAAATCATATTAAGAAAATTAAAGTTTTTTCTTTATGAATGATTCTTTATAAACATCTACCACCATATTATAAAATAATGGATTTTATAAAATTTGGCGCATTAATTATCAATTTTTTTTTATTTTGAGATCACTCCATTTTCACGATCACTGTTTTTTATATTTAAATTCCATTTATTTTCTATATGTACATTTAAGCATATTTTAAAGTAGTTTAATAATCATCTCTATTCTTTATAACAACATTACATAAAAAAACAGAGGGAATATTATGTATCGTCAAAATAAATACCGAATTTTTTGAATAAAAAATAATCAGAAGTTATTCACATTTTGATTATCAATATTGAAATCGTCCTTAATTATCTTCTTTTATGAATAGCATCTCAAATTATTTAGGACCTTAAAATTGTTTTACTAATCAGAGTCTTCTTCGTCTTCTTGATGCACTATTTTTGAAACAATCTTTTGATAATAAATTTTTTCAAGTTTTTTTTCGGCGTTGTTATTTTATATTATTGTTGATATTAGCACTCATAATTCGTTTTCGTTTTATGTTAATTTTATTTTATCTCCCACTTTATATTTTGAAATTCATAAAATTTTTATTTATCAAAACAGGGCTCTAAGGAAAGGGAGTTAAATTAAAATTAAATAATAATATGGAAAATTCTAAAATCAATTATATTTGGAAAATTTGTATTGCAGTTTCTAAAGATTAGACCTAATATATTTTCAATTCTCAGTGCAAATGCGAGAATTTTTCGAATAAATAATTGAAAAAATTTTTATATTTGTAAATGAGTTTGTCCAACATAATGTATTCCCATGAAACTTTTCTTGAGAAATTGGGGCTTCTCCCCCCCCCCCCCCCCCCAAAAAAAAGGGGAGAGAGAGAGAGAGAGAGAGGGTTGAAATAAAATACAAGACAATCATTGTTTAGTTGATAGACTCAGAATCGGAAAAGGGGATCTGAGCTGAGATCTCAATCCCCTTTCTCGTATGCCACTCAAGTAACATTTGGTCAGGAAAATCCTCTGGAAAAAAGTAAGGATTAATAAAGTTGAAGTCATTTTTTCTTAATGAATTGTAGAGAACCATATTTTATCAGGTAAAAACAAACAATATGTAAGTTCCAAAGAACCCTGTTTTTACTTTGTCATCAGTATCAACAGGTTTTGGATAAGCTTGGATTTTAAGAGGTCATTATGTATTTTCCATAAAAACAAAATTTATGGAAGATTCAGAGAAATAAAACCAGGGGCTTTTAATATTCTTCTTTCTTTATATCATTCCGTTCACATTATACCATTTATCCAAATTTAAGAGCGAATAGTTGGACTTTGATGAAATTAAAGGAATTTATTGGTTGTATTAGGAGGTTTACTTGGCAAGATTGTTAGTTGCAGGGTTAATGATGTAAAATTAAGAATAAATAAACAATTTATTTTCAGGATTTTGTTAAATTTAATTATGATTAAGTAAACCTCTATACA
>JAKCPI010011478.1:0-14185 GCA_023213315.1 Euborellia annulipes
GTTATATTAATTGCTGAAAAGAAATCTCTTATATTTAAAGTTGTGGGGGGTAAACAAAGCAAAGTCGAGATTTTCAGATTAATATGTTTTTTTAATTTATTAAAAAAAAGAAATATTTTTTTTTATGTTTTTAATTGTAACGAGTATCTGCTTCTTTGATATATAAAGATTAAAGACTTAGTTTTATTATACTAATTAAGATTAAAGTGTAATTAAAAGTATTGATTGTTCAAAGTTTTCAATTTTTATGTTAACTTTAATGATTTTATATTTTTAATATTTATTTATATTTAATACCAAGCTTGGATGCAAAATTTTTTATTATAATTAAATATATTTTTTATTTTTTATAACACAAAAGCTAGCTTTTTATTAAGCACTGCACTGAGGGGAAAGGGAACCGATGAAAATCTTATCTTTGATGTGGCTCCCACGAAGACATTTGCTGCTACCGGTGGTGGTCCAAGTCAGCCAGCGGTGAAGTGACCAATGGTCGTTGATAATGTGATTCTTCTTTGAAGATATGAATTTCGGTGGTTTTTTAACACGTCACAAAATAAATAATTTGTTGTAGTTGATTGAGAGTAAATTAAACGTGTAATTAATTGTACTTGATGAGAAATTGGGATTAATTAACAAGGGTTAGAGAGAGAGTGTAATCCAAGACGTGTAGTCTCTCCGGCATCTAGGCTCTCAATCCCTTTCACCCTTTGTCTCTTCTCGCGGCGCGCGCACCCCTTTTGCGTCATCGTCGCCGCACAAAATTTTCAATTTAATCAAATTTATAATTTATTTAAGGTTGTTCGGACATTAAAGCACTTTCCTTGATTAAAAGCTAATTTTTTAATATGTTATTAATCACTATCAAATACGTATAAAATAAAATTTTGAAGCAGATCTGACACAGGGTTATCGTGTAATTAATTTTAAAAAATTGAAATTTAACATGTAGCCTATGGGGAATAACGACGAAACGCACACATATCGAATTATATAGCCACCTCTGCAATAGATACAAAAACAAAAAAACTTACATTTTATTAATTCACTTCCGAGGAATATGTTAAAAATAAAATCAAAAAGTTTCTGCCGACCGCTTTTAAAGATATTTTAACAAGAAAGTCAAAAAATTCTCCAAAATGACAGTCGCTAATATTTAAAAATAATGAATTCTCGAGAGTCAGACCAGCCTGGCAACGTCGCATAACATTAGTGTCCTATCTCTATGTCAGATACATTTTTTTTTTCAATTTTACAATATTTTTTCTCGCAAATCGTCCATTGTGTTTAAACTGATTTGCATTAAACATTGTAATATATAAAATAAAATAAAATTTAAGGCGTTTAAGATTTAAAATAGATAGTTGATGAATGCAATGTTGCCAGTTCTATATTACGTGAAATACTGCTCAAGTCGAAAGTCATTCATTTATTATTTTTGGTAATTAAATTATTAACTTAATCCAATTATAAACTATGATAGGTCACGACTAAATTATAATAAGGAATTTTGGCATTCAAATTTTTAATTTTATTTAAAAAAAAATTTAGATTCTATTATGACTTACGATGTACTATCCGAACAACCTTAATATAAAATTGCAAAATAATTCTTTTGTATAATAAATGAAATGAATTTGATATTATTAATTAATATTTGTTAGATACGAAATCACATAATATTTAATCAAATAGTATTCTCATATATTTTATTTGATAATTAATTAAATTAATAAAAGGTGGCTAATTCGCCTATAGGGTAACATCCCCCGACTCAAAGAGATTTTATCGTCGAAGACAATGGATAAAATCTTTTTAGATTAAAAATTTGAAGGGTGAAAGAAGTCAAGATTATTTTATTTTTCTACTTTGTTATTGACTTTTTACGCGAGAATATTGGCTGAGAGTTTCCGGTCGATATCTCCCTCGATGCCTTCCCATAATCTTCCGGGCTTCGGAAAGATCATCAGGATTATCACATCCAACCGCCGATATACAGTAGCTCAGACAGACAAACTTAGGTCAGTCAGGCTCCACTTTCAAGTATTTGGAATTCATTTTCCTTCCATCAACCACAAAGCTTCAATACAATAAATGGGGTCAGGTTGCCTATTTATGGCTTTCCTGCCCGGAATAAGAATAGTAAAGGGGTGAATACTTTACCTTTTTTAGGGGTATTCATCTCCCGAAAATTATTTATAATATAATATAATGGCTTCAATGCCAGGAGACTTTGCTCCAAAATATTTTTTATTTAATTTGCCACTTGGGCCAGGACCAATGTCCTACACATTAACTATCTTTAGAATTTGAATCCAATCTTTCAATGGATACCTTTCCTTCCCAAAATTTATTATAATTCAAACTAAACTGATTTACAATCAACTGATTCGAAGCAACAACCCAAATAATCTTCCCTAACACGACTTCAAATAGAAAAACACCCCAAGAAAACATCCTCCAGTCTCACTCAGACAATATTTTGTTCATAATAATTGCTTTTTTATAATAATAATTGCTATTTAAAAATGTGGGTATAATTACTTGATTTCTTCCAATTTAACATATTTTTTATTTATCTTATTTTATAACGTCGGGATATCAATTTATTAATTTCTTTAATTATTTGTTTAATTGTTATTCATTTGTTTTATGAGAATCTTTGATAGTTTTACTTTAAACTTAATTTTTCAAGTGATTTGAGTTTTAATTATTATCATTTATAATTGCTTCATACAATATTTAATTAACAATGATTCGTACAACATATATTTTTTTTTTTCATTTCATTTTATCTATGTATATAAATTTTTGTCATTATCTATTAGAAGATTTAAATAAATTATAAAAATATTTCTTTTTCATTCATGGATAGAATTTAACAGGGAATTTCAAGGGACAAATTCATTGATATTTAACATAATATTAATAGTAAATAGTATTTGTAAAAATATTTTATTTTATTCAAAAAAATTCATTCAAAAACTTTAACTTTAAATTCATTGATTTCTTTTCATTCATATACACATTTAATTGATTTAAAATTTATAGAGAATAGCTGTGTTTAATAATTTGGGCTTGTTTTCTCTAAATAAAATTTTCTTAATTAAAATTAAAATTACAGGAATCATAATTATGATAAAATTTTGTTAGTCAAAGTCAGGTCTGTTTAAAGGTTTCATGTTCGTAGTAATGGCGGATTTCTTTATGATTTAAAACGCGAATAGTGCTTTTTAGGGAGACGTTTACAGGCAAACGTCGTATGATGTTCCCTATAATATTCGTAAATTTTCTTTATATAATAGATCCAGGTAGTACTGGGCTCTATTAAAGGTTGCATAGGTGCAAGGTGAGTAGTAGTTTCCGTGGGAATCGGTTCTGGTAATGGCAGATATCTTCTATAGTAATAAAAATATTCGTAATATTGATTTCCAGAGGCGGTAATCATAATTATCTTATAATGTCTCACACTAAAAAGTTGATAAACAATCATATATTCAATATAGAAGAATTCTGGTTTTACAGGTGAGAAATATGTTGTACCTGTGTAACGAAAGTTGTAATTTAAAATATCTGGCGAGGTGAATTCTGCTTCCCAGACCTCCCTCGTTATATTTAGACATAATTTTGATTGTGGTGTGATTTGATTAGTATGTTTAATAGATGGTTTTTGTTGTGAGTCGGGTTTGTCCGCAAGGCGTCTGAACGACTCTTCAGCACTTGCAACGACAGTTGCGCGGACAGCCACTGACGTTTCGGTGTTCAATTTAGGATGTTCAGGTGTTAGTGTATAGGGGTCGGTTTTGTTCACAAGGCACCGGTGCGACCCGCCCGGATTTACAATATTAATTGCGTGAACAGCCGGTGACGTTTCGGTGTTCAATTTAGAATGTTCAGGTGTTATTGAATAGGGGTCGGTTTTGTTCACAAGGCACCGGTGCGACCCGCCCGGATTTACAATATTAATTGCGTGAACAGCCGGTGACGTTTCGGTGTTCAATTTAGAATGTTCAGGTGTTATTGAATAGGGGTCGGTTTTGTTCACAAGGCACCGGTGCGACCCGCCCGGATTTACAATATTAATTGCGTGAACAGCCGGTGACGTTTCGGTGTTTATTAGAGGTGGACTCGGCGGAGATTCAGGCCCTTCAGATGATATGACGTTTCGATCATCCTCAGGAGACTCTAATTCATCTTGCAGATCAGATTCAGATTGGAATTTGACCTGAACGTCCTCTTTTGCCTTTTGTCCTACTTTTATTCTATTATTATTTTGACTAAATTGTGTTTTCATTAAGTCGTTAGTTGCATTAATTTTATTTTCGAACTTGAGTGAGTGCTCTTGAATTAGTTGTTTAATATCATTACAGAGGCTTATTTTGGTCTGTTGAAGTGCTTGTAGGATATCATACATAGTCGGACTGCTTGAAGCCGACATCTTCTGACGGGGTATTTTACTTTCGTCAGTCTCACTTCCACCACTTAATGATTCATTATTAAAAATTTTATATTGTAGAGTGTATAGGGTATGTTAATTAATGTCTCTTAAGTCAAGTAAAATGTCAAAGTCAATTTGATAGCTGTCAAAATGACACGTGGGGATATTTATTTTCTTCATTTTTATTTATTTAAGAAAAATAATTTATTCAAATTTTTAATTTTAGCAAAGAATTAAAATTTTAAAAGATTTGATTTAAATTTTTATTTTGATTGAAATTGATAATTTATAAATCGAATAAAATTATCCAATTTTTTTTTTTCCGGGTTTCGAATTTATTTTAATTAAATTAGAAGAATTTGATCTAAACGGGTTTAATTTGGTTTGCATTGATTTTAAGAGCGATTTTTAATAAAATAGAGTTTAATTAGAGTTCAAATTTTAATATAATGCTGACCGGTGAGGGTTAACCGATCCCAGCACCTCCACCATGTTATATTAATTGCTGAAAAGAAATCTCTTATATTTAAAGTTGTGGGGGGTAAACAAAGCAAAGTCGAGATTTTTCAGATTAATATGTTTTTTTAATTTATTAAAAAAAAGAAATATTTTTTTTATGTTTTTAATTGTAACGAGTATCTGCTTCTTTGATATATAAAGATTAAAGACTTAGTTTTATTATACTAATTAAGATTAAAGTGTAATTAAAAGTATTGATTGTTCAAAGTTTTCAATTTTTATGTTAACTTTAATGATTTTATATTTTTAATATTTATTTATATTTAATACCAAGCTTGGATGCAAAATTTGTTCTTTTAATTAAATAATTTTCATTAAAAAAGCGCTTAACTTTAACTTTAACTTTATCATATTTCTAAAAATAAATCGAGCTCGTATAAATTTCTCGTATAAATAACTTTCATTTATTTTTAAGATTAATTATAATATTTCAATTAAATAATTCTATTACATAATCTCTTAATTACTCTAATTAATTAATTAATTCATAATCAAAGCGAAGCAGATAAAGATACTCAACCAAAACAAAAATATATTTGAATACATGTAAAAATAAACAACTACATATTTTTGTTAATTAAACTTCCTAATTTAAACTCATCTTTTTGTTTTTATTTCATTCCCAATTTGAATATCTCTAAGAATGTTATAAGGTTGTGTGAATAATTAAATACACACACACACCCCCAACCAATATAACATTCTATAGTGTATAGAAAATCGCGTTTTTACAAAAGTATTAAAATAAAATATCGATATAGGTACTAATTAAAATTAAAAATTGAATAATTAAATCTCTCAATTATTATTTTATAATTAGTCATATATATATTAAATTTCAACTTTCCTATTTTTGTCATTTATATGAATAGAGAAGAGATGTATTTATTTGCTAAAATAATGTGTTTTATAATTATATTATATTATTAAATTATTAATACAATTTAATTTTATATGTGAGTTTGTTTCTCATTTTACTTATCCATCAGATTATAAAAAGGTCAAAAAAAAGTCACGGAATCTCGTTTTTTTGACGTTTCAAAATGTCGTCATCGGTCTGTGACATTAGTCCGTGATTTTTAGGTCATTTTGACGTCAAAAAATTGGTCAAAAAAAGTCACGGAATCACGTTTTTTTGACGTTTCAAAATGTCGTCATCGGTCTGTGACATTAGTCCGTGATTTTTAGGTCATTTTGTCGTCAAACATAACGTCATTTCTGGTCATCTCTGACCAGTTTCCGACGTCATTTTGACGGGTCTCTGCTAGCTGGGATGAGATAACTAAGAATGGATCTTTTTTTTAAATCAAACTAATTAGGCCTAAAGTGTTAAAAAAAAAATAAAGATATGATTTAAAATTTAATAAAAAAAAAAACCTGGAACTGTAGAAATTCAAATTCTACGATATATTTATTTGATTACTATTACTCACGAACTAAAAATAAAAAATTCAAAATAATTTCAAAGGCCTAGCGGATATCTTCAACCGGGACTCATATATTTTAAGACCTTGGAAGCTGGATTTCTAATTTTTTTTTTTTTTTTTGATTTATCGTTATGATTTGATATAAAAAGAAAAATTTTTAATTTAATTCTTTTATTATTTATTTGACGCCCCTGTGACTTTATGTTAACGAAATAAAGATTCATAGATATGGTTGCCTATCTACAGGCGCTTTTAAAATTTTTTGTTTTATTTTAGTCTTTTTGGCATCTTAGGTCATATAGACTTTGATGATACTTATTTTTTAAATTTTTTTTTTTTTATTTTGTTCAATCAATCTCTCAACAGAGATTAACTCCAATAACAGAGAGACGAAGGAGACATTGGCAATGTTTGAAAATTTTTACGGCAAGTGGGATTTGAACCCGAGTCAGGTAGAAACTCTAGATTCGTAATCCGAAGCTTATTCAATTAGCCATGAGCCTCCTCATACATATAATATATACGATATATATTGGGGTTCAGGCACATTTATATATATCATTTGGTAGCCAACTGATATAAATAAATATTCTTCGAACTGCCTGGGATCCAAACCCGCGTCCCTCGACTTTAAGAATATCAACATTTGTCAACACCTCCAAGTTCAGGGCCACGGGAAGGGGCATTTTTTATCTTGATTATTTTTTTTAATTCTATAATTCGAGTATCCTACCCTAAATAAAAAAAAAAAAAAAATTCTATAATTGTTTGGAATTATGAGAACAATTCCATTTTATATAGTCTACTAGTAGGCATATGTATGGACCCTGTTACGCATTAGTGGGTCAAGCGCCAGGTACCGAGATTTGAATTAACTTTAAAGTTTTTCTGATTTACATTGTTTTGATTAGATTAGGCCTATATATCATTTTTTTTGTTTGTTTTGTCAATTGTGTCAAGTAACATTAAATATAAATTTTTTTAGGACATATTTCATTAAAAAATACTATTAATTATAGCATTTGAAACAATATTCCGTGCTTAACTCAATTTTTAATTTTTTTTGGCGCTTGACACACTAATGTATCACGGTTTTATATTTCGCTCAATACTAATGACATAATTTTTAACTATTCAATATTTTTGGCTTAAAAAAAAAAAACACTTTTTTCATTCACACTCACACTCACACACATTCACACAATCTTTTCGCCAACTCAGGCCATATAAGACTTTTACGATTGATTAATATATATATATAGGGGGTCCAGGCATTCTTATTCAAGCCATTCGGTATCCAAATGGCTTAAATAAAATCATCGGACTGCCGGGGGTCCGAACCCGCGACTTTTGGTATACGAGGTTAGCACGCTAACCCCTACACAAGCCCCGGGGGCATTTTTGGCCTTGATTAAAGAAAACAAATGCACCTTAAACAACCGAAAATTTTTGATTATATCTTTAGCTGAAATGATAGAAACAGTTGCTTATCTACAGGCGCGCTTTTTTATCCTGATGTTTTAAATTCTATAAATTTTATAGCTTTCGGAAAAACCTACTTTAAATAGAATATTTATGAATTTGTTCAAATACACAAAGAATAAAATTAACCATGCCTAGAAAATTTAATATTTTCCATTTTGAAACAGAAAAAAAAGAAATGTAATTATAAAAAAAAAAAAAAACTTTAATGAGTAATCTTAAAATTCAACAACTTTTCTTGATTTTTATAATAATTCCTTATAGAAAAAACTTGAGAAGGCAAAATAAAGTAAAATTTAATGCGAAAGATAATTGAAGGTGGACGCGTTGCGGCGAGAATTTCTGCCCTATAAATCTCCCCCTGAGGAGGATCACCTGTCCTCCTGTCCTCTAGTCATTCATCTTCGTTTGGCAATTCCACACGCGACAAACTCATTAGACCTTCTTTGTCAAGAAGAGAGGCCGGGAGTGGCTTTACCGGTACCCAGGTCGTCATCATAGTCGGTAATCGTCGCGACCGCAAACGCAGTCATATATCTGTCAAAGAGTCACAAAACACACTACATTTTGTCGATCAGGGTCAATAAATATGTTTAAATTACTCATTTATAGCAGTGGGATCATCTGATAACTATAAATGGTGTGAGAACTAAGGAAAGATAAAAAGATAATGAATTAATCCATTCTTATCTCCAATATTGTCATATATTATTCTCAATGAATTTTCTGCTTCTCCTGCTTCCTGCCTTATATTCTCAATGAAGATTATTTTTTTATTTATTTACCTCATTGTCAGTGACAATCGTGCAGAAAATATTTTTGGGGTTAAAGATATTTTCTCATCCAGAATTTTTTTTTCAACACTCACGCTTTTTCCCATTCACACTCACACTCATACACACAAACACACTAGTACTAGAGTATGGTACTGGTATAGAGTATATATAGCCTAAGATGCCGAAAGGACTAAAAAATAAAGATTCTTGTAAGTAGTCGCTAGGACGTAACAGCAGAGGTAGAGGTCAGGGTCATGTTTCGCGTACCGACCGATATCTTTCTGAATTATATTGTCTACCAATTAGTTTATAAAAATAGGTCCTAGATCTAAATGGCTTCAGATGCCGAAAAAGGCATTAAAAACTTGTAATTCTTATAAACACAAGGGAGGCATCGTCCCAGCATCCCTATTCTGTTCAGATCACGACTAACAGAACTAGTCAATTCCAATCTTCCTTTACCCCATGACCTCCGGCTATTGGAACAGACTCCCTGCTTCTATCTTCTGCAAAACCTACAATCTTCAGACTTTCGAGCCTAATCTCAACAGGCATCTTCTCAGTTCCCGCAGTTAAGTTCCCCCTTTATGCTTCTACTTTTTTACTTTCTCTTACCTCTATATATATGTTAATATATATAGAGAGAGAAAGTATTGGTTTCATGTGAAAAATTCGATGTCGAGATTTTGATGGATATACACGTTTTGAGGTCCCCTGAATCTAAAAAAGTGGTTTTCGCGACATGGTCTGTCTGTGTGTGTGTCTGTGTGTCCGTCTGTGAACAAAATATCTCAAGAACGAAAAGAGCTAGGAGGTTGAAATTGTATATTTAAGTTAGGCGGAGTGCCTAACATGGTGCCCCCATGGGACGTGACACGAAGCTTTGGAACAAAATCGACCAAAGAGTACTAGTACTTTACTGATGCACTTTTTCAGTTTTTTTCGATTTTCTCTAAATTCGCTCCAACGATTTTTTTTTAAATTCAAAAATCAATTATTTTTTTAGATTCTCTATAAAATGTATATTCTCATTTTGTGATTGAAATCTTCTGTAGACCACTTTACTCTTGTACTCCATAGAAAAGATAGGAGAAATGGTTGCCATGGTAACAAAATATAAATATTTTCCCATACTTTAAATTTTACAGGCCCCCGGGTGTGGCGTAGTAGGTAGCGTGCTAACCTCCTATACCGAACGTCGCGGGTTCGGACCCAGGCAGTCCGAAGATTTTATTTAAGTCATTTGGATACCAGATGGCTTAAATAGAAATGCCTGAACCCCAAATTGATTTATTAATTACAACGGTTATCGTAAAAGTCTTATATGGCCTAAGTTGCCGAAAAGACTGTGTGAATGTGTGTGTGAGTGTGAATGAGAAAAAAAGAGTGAATGTTTAAAAAAAAAAAAAAAAAAAAAATTTACATCTTGAAAATCGAATGTACCGTACTGTCGGAAACTAAATACATGTCGACACAAAAAATCTGGTGTGACAAGCACAGTACACAACTTTAGATTACCGAAGGTAAGAGTAAGTTGTGTGCTGTGCGCCAGTCACACCAGATTTTTCTTTTTTAAATATATTCTTCCTGGCTTTTTTCAAATTTTTTAAAATACCTAGTAATATGCTTTTTTTAAAATTTTTTTACAGCTACTGAGGTCATTTAGTGTTTTTTTTTTTTTTTTAATTTATTTATGGTCTTTTACGTTATCTGAAGCAAGGGCGTAATTTAGGGGGGGGAGGGGGCATTTGCCCCTCCCCTCAAGGGTTCTGATCTTTTTTATTTTTATATTATTCTTAAATAAAATATTTCAAAATATATCTACGGGTATAAGCGAGGTTCCACTGTATTTATATCGTGGACCGAGTCTTGCCCTGACAGACCATTTTGCGAGACCCATTTTTTTGAAGAGGGCCTCAAACCGTCTATTTCCATCAAAATCTTGACATAATTTTTGAAATGAATGCAATACTTTCTCTCTAGATATTAACATAATATATAGAACTAATTAGGTAAAGTTCTACTTCCAGGTGACGTGTTTACTCCAAAAGTTGAGAGAAATCTACAATTTTAGTGTAAGGAGTATATAACGAATTTCATCGTGTGTTCACACACACGCAGACATCTAGATACATACAGACATAATGCCCAAAATTGCTTTTTTGGACTCAGGGAGGTCTAAAACGTGGAGAATCATCAAAATTTCGAAGTTGAATTTTTTGATGATTACACTAGTACTTTCTCTTTGTATACTATACGAGAAAATAAAAAAGTAAGTAAATTATTTAACAGTCAATCTCCAAATGTTAACAGCCGATAGCCAAACGTTGACAGCTCCATCTAATTTTTAGTTGCGAATGTATGATAAGACCAAGTAAAAATTTGTGAAAATTAATAATACAAGGACTCTCAAAAAAGTACCATTCATAACAGTTTTAGTATCTCCTGTCTATGGTGAATTATTATTTATAATTAATGATATATTTCAAATTATATTTAAATCCATAAAGTTATTTGTTATTGAAGCATGTAGACAGATGTACATGATGTAGACTATAATTAATTATATTCATTTTGCTTTTTTCACTTTTTCTTCCTTTATTTATAATATATATCTTGTCTTTTATTTTTACATGATGTCGATTACCTATCCAACTGACAAATCTTGACTGGATATGTTTTATTACATTAAAAGAAGTTTTACTAGTAATTTTCTACTCCCAGTACAAAGTTCCGTACCTAAGGAATAATTTGTCCAATTAATTAATTATATTTCTAAATTGCATATTGTTAATTTAAACATTAATTGTTTAATTTTTTCTTGAAAAATCATCAAGAGGAACATCAATTTCAAGTTTGTGGCAAATTAATTATTTTTTTTTTTTTTTTTTGTCGGCTATACTTTTGAGTCACCTGGCTTATCTCTCCACAAAATTCAGCATGTTATTTAGTTGAAAACAAATTGTCTCCGCTGCTTGTTTCGTGTGTTGAATGAAAATTGCTTAAGTCCTGGTATACAGGATCATATATCTGGCTGTCTTTTTGAAGCAGGAAACCGAAACGTTAAATGGGTCTTACTGCCAAATTGCTTCACGAACGAGAATGCTTCTTCATTCATCTTGTTTTCAACCTCCTCCTCTTCACTGTTATATTGCTTTACATTAATTTAATTTAAATTCTACATCATGGCTCGTAAATCTATCATAGCCAAGATATATTCCAACTTAAATAAATTTAACACTTTGATATTCTTTCTTTTTTTTAAAGCCGAAAACCGAGGTCTTAATTTTGATGACATTTTATGACAATAGTAAATTATACATTTGTTCGGGTTGGCCTAACAGGAAGGTGTCTTGGTTAGTAGAAAAAAACAAGTTCTTATCTTGGTATATCATCATAATTTTTTGCCCATACTAACTTGGGATCTTTTTTTTTAGTTTTTGATGTGAATAATTTCAAAATAATTAATTTATAAATAAGAAATTATATATAATATTTAAGATATTATATATATCCCGTAGGTAAGCCGCGAAACGGAAAGGTAAGGGCACACTGAGCGCAAATCGGTGGATCTGTTGTTCGACTCCCGGCGGCACACCCTTACATCTTTTTTCGGGTACATGAAGTAATATCTAATTGTATAAAATAATTAATATTCATTTTTCCTTAATCTCTATATATATTAATAAATAGAATGAAAGTATTGTTAAGAATTTGATATCGTGATTTTGATGAAAACATGGGCGTTGCCAAGAGGAGCCCCCCTGCTGCCCCTTTAAAAAGAAAATAATAATAATAATAATAAATAATCAATAATTTATGTATATATTAATCGCAAACCCCCCCTCTCGTCCTAACGAGTGGTTGCCTCTTCCCCCCTAACAAGACGTCTGATAGCTACGCCCATGGATGAAAAGTTTTTCTATATTTATAAATTTTACATCTTAAATTCTGATATTCTGGAGAAAACTAAATATATGTCGACACAAAAAATCTGGCGTGACAAGCACTGAACACCGAAGGAAAGGGAAAGTTGTGTGCTGTACGGCCGGTCACAACATATTTTTTACAAATAACTTCAGAGGATATTTTCCTAATTATTATGGCTGGATTTCAAAAGGAAGCTGAGAAAACCGCGGTAATAATGCACTTCTAACGCAAAGATATATAACAAAAATTGGAGGGGGCGTTGATTTTTTACGATCATAATATTTTAGCTTTCCCTTATTTCATATTACATATATTAGCGGAAAAAGTAAAACTACTGTCAATATTGTAAATTTTAATATATGATAGGAAAAAAAAATATTTACATTTTCAATTGAATTGAAAATGATTAGCAATGCTAATACTTTATAAGAATAGAATAAATTATTTGATTTTTTTTCTCTCCCCTTGTTTCTGATCTGTTAATATTCCTCAGATAAGCGTCAAAGCACGCTGCCTATTCAATATCAACCATTTTTTGTAAATATCAAAACAGGTACAGGTATAGAAAAAGAAATAATTTTTCTTTTAAATAGCTTTTCAGATTAGATTAAATATATAATTTATTCCATTAACCTCTTGGATAGATGGTTGCTTGTACTGTAAATAAACTTGCATATTTTCCAATAATAAAAATAGAAAGAATAATCTAGCTGACTTCTACTGTTCGTCATTAAATAACCAGCAGTTGGTCTGGAATAATAATCATAATGGTGTACTAACCGTTTACTTGAGAGAATGAACAATGTTATTTTTATAAAAGTAATTCAAAAGACTTTGAATAATGGGGTCATAATGTTGATAGAAAGCTTCTTAGTTAGATGATCATGTCACAAATGATTTCTGACTTTGTCGGATTAGATTATGGTTGCTGAATTCCAGCTGAAGATAAACGGACTCTATTACCGCGGAAAATTTTAGACATTTAAAAGAAATTAGATTCAATTTATTTTAACTATTATCTAACAAATATCTTATAATTACACCACTTTTTTATTTAAATATTTATAAATCGTTTTCATTTGGTTATTTAATGAATAAGATGGATGTCAAAACTTGCTTAAATTTTAGGGCCCAGCCAGTCGCGTAGCGGGGGGGGGGGGCGGGGAGGCATCATGCTCCGGGCGCTACAAAGGGGCGCCAAATGGTCAAAAAAAAAAAAATTGCTGGAGGAATTTTATTTTTTATTATAATTGATTTCTGGAAAATATATTTTTTAAATATAGTGCCAGTGTAATATAATAATTTTGTATATCTTACATATAACTATTATATGGTTTTCGAATGGGGGGGGCTAAAAATGTATTGTGCCCCGGGCGCGATTTTAGCTCGCTACGCCGCGCTCCCAGGTCCTAGCAGAGCATGTCGCAGCAAAGTTTTTTTTTTTTTTTTCAATGGATGTATGTTTCGGGGGCAGGGAGTGGAGATCGCCCCATCCCCTGCAAGCTCCTCTGGTTACAAAAGTACATCACTTGGTCTTTTTTTAGGACTTTTATGGAATTAAAGGACATTTAGACCTTGTTCTTATTTTTTCAAATTAATTGCTGTCCAATATA
>JAKCPI010011479.1:0-12004 GCA_023213315.1 Euborellia annulipes
GAATTAAACTCATTAATCTAATTGGATTCTTTTGTCCATCTTTTGAAATCAAATATTAAAAATCCTCTCAAGAAGATGTCTTTGATCAATCAAGAAGACATGTCAAACGATGACATCAAATACCCCATTCATTTTGGTAATTTATTTTTATTTTATAACCTCAATCACATCTTTCATTTATTTCTAGTCATTCATTTTCTTTTTAAATCACAAACTAGTACATTTAAATATAAAATATAAATTAGCTTATTCTTTTTGGCTTCAATTTTAATCATTTTAGAATTTATTATGAAGAGCAGCAAAAAGCAAAGCCTTTGTATGCCAAACGCCTAAGGAGTGTTTCGCATCAAATGTTTGTCCATCTCATTTGACATTGGGGTCATTCCATGTCAAATCATCCAGCTTCTCTCATATTTGGATGAAATTTTTCTTATTTGTTGCTTTTAACAACCTTAATAGCAGTCCAAAATTATATTACAATATTGCTAGTACTTTCTAAGAATAAAATCTTTAATTTTGGAAAAAAATCAGCTTGGGAAGCCTTTCTGAGACTCCTAGTTGAAGTGAACTTTTTACTCTCTCTTGCCTCTATATATGTTATATAGAGAGAGAAAGTATTGGATTCATGTCAAAAATTCGATGTCGAGATTTTGATGGATCTTCACGTTTTGAGGTCCCCTGAGTCCAAAAAAAGTGGTTTTCGCGACATAGTCTGTCTGTCTTGTCTGTGTCTGTGTGTGTCTGGGTTCAATTTAAAGCATGAAGGAATTGAGCTAGGAGGTTGAAATTTTATATTTAAGTTTTGTACCCTCCTGGGCCGTAAAAATAAGCTTTTAAACAAAATCGGCCAAAGAGTACTAGTACTTTACTGATGTACTTTTTCAGTTTTTTCGCTCCAACGATTTGATTAAAATTCAAAAATCAATTACTTTTTAGATTCTCTTTCAAATGTATAGTCTCATTTTGCCATTGAAATCATCTGAAGACCACTTTACTCTTCCAACTTTGACCGGCCGTATTTCGGTTAGTATTGGGTCTACGAATTCGTTTTATGTACCAAATTTTAGCAAATCTAATGCTCTACAACTTTGTATTGTGATATATTTCTCAAAATATGTATAATTTACGAGACATAAGCAAAGCACTGAAGATTACTCAAATTTTTGAGGTTTTTTATCCCCCTATCCTCCCCCCACAGGGTCCTCGAGATCGAAAACTTAGGATAAGCATTTTAGAGTACCCCCAAATAACCTTTCATTCCCCTCGGAATATTTTCCTGGCAAAATGTTATATCGGAATCGTCTATATTGGGACTTACCTCTTATTTTTCAGAAAGAGCAATATATCAAAACCGAAATGCTAATTTGTAATTATCACTAAATCTATAGGGTTTAATGAAAAAATGGTTATTATAAAACCTCAAGAGAATTAAATTTGCTATGAAATGTGTCAAGAATCATCTTTCTATGATACTTGGTTTTTGTTTTATGAATTAAAAACTGCGAATTTCTACATAAAATCGCACTTTTTCAAAATTTTAACCTTGATGAGGCAAAAGGCTTTGTTTTTTCCTGCCTTTGCATATTTTTAATCATAAACAGCAACTTCTCTCCAAATTAATAATTTAATCATTTTATATAAACGTTGGTGGCGACTTCATAAATAGTTTATAAGCACCGTCAAAGATACGTATAAACACTTGCCGCCTTTAAAATAGAATTTTCCTTATTTGAGGCTTCTAAGTTTCCATAAATTAATCCATAGACACATCTTCAGGATTATTCTTTTTGATTTTCATTTGTTTTTTCACTAGGTCCAGTCTTCCCATGTATTCTTTGTAAAACCAACTTTATAAATTTATATTTTCTATCGAAGCATTCTATAAAATGCTTTTCAAACGTTATACAAAGTATCGACCAGAGGAATTTTGATTTCGTCAAAAAACCATCAAAAAAAAGGCCCAAGTAAAGCAATTTATAATTTTTATTCATTTTGTTTTAGATTTGTTTTTATTTTTGATTAACATATTTCATTTTCAGGAAACGAAAAAACTTTAGAAAAAAGCAAGAAGAAAGATTTCAACAAAAATGATAAAATGGAAAAATCTGAATCAAATTCTAAAAAGAAGAATTTTAAAATTTCTTTCTCCAAAAAAAGAATAGACCTGAATAGATATTTCAAATGTGAAATTTGTTCAAAACAATCTACCAGCAAATCAAATTTAGATCGACATTTACGTATTCATTCTGAACAAAGACCTTATAAATGTGATATTTGTGCTAAACAATTTAAACGTAAATCCACTCTTATCAGACATTTACTTATTCATTCTGAACAAAAAAAACCTTATCAATGTGATATTTGTTCAAAACAAATTCACAGCAAATCAAATTTTGATCGACATTTACGTTTTCATTCTGAACAAAGACCTTATAAATGTGATATTTGTTCAAAAGAATTTGACCAAAAATCTTTACTCGCCAGACATTTAAGCAGTCATTCCGAACAAAAACCTTATCAATGTGATATTTGTTTTAAACAATTGAAAAACAAATATAGTATCAAAGCACATTTACTTCTTCATTCAGGCAAAAAAGAATATAAATGTGATATTTGTTTTAAAGAATTTAAACAAAAACATCATCTCAAAATACATTTTCTTCTTCATTCTGGCCAAAAAGAATATAAATGTGATATTTGTTCCAAACAATTTCATCAAAAATCATCTCTTACAGATCATTACCGTATTCATTTTGACCAAAAAGATTATAAATGTGATATTTGTTCAAAAGAATTTAAACAAAAATCCACTCTTACCAGACATTCACTTATTCATTCCGAACAAAAACCTTATCAATGTGATATTTGTTTTAAACAATTTATTCGACCATCTCTTCTCAACACACACAAGAAAAAGTGTGTACCATTAAAGGGAATTTACTTTATTGAGAATTTGTCCTAGCGCTGAAAAATCAACGCAATGAAACAAACAAATTTGTTGAATGAGAGAGACAAGTGATTGTTTATTTAAAAGAAATTTAAGATTAAGGGAATATTTTGAATAATTAATAGTTTTAATTGAGAGTTGTTGCTTCGTCTTATAGTTATGTGATTTCAATGATAAAAAAAAAAAAAAATTAGTTAATAATTGCTTAAATTTAAAGATATAATTTTCCAATACAATTTAGATAATTATTATGTTAATGAATTTACTAGTAATTAAATTTGTGTGGCTGGACGATCAGCTGACGTCACTTAGTATAAAGATGTTTTCGTGTGCGTTAAAGGAATTTGATATTCAATTTATTTATTATCTAATTCAAAAATATCGACTCTATATAATGTATCTATGTTTTATAAAAATTATTAATTAAATTATTTATTGTTATTATTATATATATTTTTTATATTTTAATCGACCTTAAGTCGTATATATACCGCAAGTGAAATAATCAGTTTTCTTGAATAATTGGAGAGTATTAAAACTTAAGCTTGTTTGCATATAATATTTGATTTTCCTTTTTTTTTTTTTACATTCAATTTTTTCTCATTCACACTCCCACCAAGGGCGGATCCAGAGGTGTTTCTCGGGGGGGGGGGGGGGGTAATTTGGTGTGACTGGTCGCACAGGGGGGGTAATTTGGTGTGACTGGTCGCACAATACACATTTCTTTCTTAATTTCAGTAATTTAAAGGCGCATTCTGTACTTGTTTTCCAGTATATAAATACAAATCAAATTTTTAAGTATTAATTTTTAAAATTTTACATTAAAAGTAAATTTTTTTTCGAAAAAAAGTATTTTTTTTTTTTCAAATCTCGGGGGGGGGGGGGGTAATTACCCCCTTTACCCCCACCCCTTGTATCCGCCCTTGACTCCCACTCCCACACACATTCATTTAGATTTAAGACTTTCACGATGATGATAATATCTATTGGAGGTCTGGGGGTCCAGGCATTTCTATTTAAGCCATCTGGTATCCAAATGGCGATTAAAGTTTTTTGTTTTCATTGAATTATATATAATTTTTTTTTTGTCAATTGTTCCAGTAACATTAAATATAAATTTTTTTAGGCAGAGGAGGCGTGAGCAGATTAAAAAACATGGTCTAAAAAAGTCAAAAAAATACACGCTAATCACTTATTAAAGTAAAAATTAATATCGTTTAATTTTTGTTATTGTAGGTATTGTAATCATTTTTATCACGTGGATGTAGTACTTTAGCAATGTTGGCAGGCAGGGCCAGATTGGCCGGTCGGGAGAATCGGGAATTTCCCGATAGGCCGCTGGCCTTTTTGAAGCTGTTGATTTTAAGACGCCGCAGGGTTTTAGAAGACTTTGGCTTTAAGAGGCCGCGATCTTTTCGAGGGGCCTTGGGCTTTTTGTGGCTGCGTGCTTTAAGAAGCCAATGACTTTAAGAGGCCGCGAGTTTTAGAGGCCATTGCCTTTAAAGCGCGCATCAAGAACCAGATAAAAATTGTCAGTCATTTGTAAACTTCTGAAGATGACACACATAGTATCGAAATGCGTTTTTAATCAATAAAATGAATTGAAACAAATAACCTTGTGTATAATTTATAATTGGATATCAAGAGAAGTACAGATTCTTTACAGAATTAAATTTTAAACATAAAATAAGTTGAATCAACTGTCAGTGTCAGAGGTTATGCTCAATAAACAACAAGAAATTTGACTGAAACGAAGTTCAAATACACTTAAACACTTTATCTCAGGTAAATAACAAATAAAAATATCTATTTAGTTTCATATAATGATTCAAAACATTATTTAGGATAATCAACAAAGGTGAAACATCTCACAAGTGACAAGTGGGCCTCTCCTAGCTTGAGTAGTGCTTGAATATGTGTTATAATTAAAATAAACTGATATAATCTAAGTAATAAACATATTTAAATAAAAAAGACAGCGGTATGAACAACAAAGGAAGGGTTTAAAGGTATGTTTACTTTTCTTATTCCAAATATGATTCAACCACCCATTCTACATTTACCTATATATATTTCCATTCATACATTGCAATTATTCATTATTTTCGAAATAATTTATATTTCTACTGTAAAATTTTAATTACTTAATTACTTGTTTTTTTTTTTTTTTTAGTTACTCAGATAGATTCTCATATATACCTGAAGAAAGGCAAAATAAACTCCTGGGATTAAAAAAACAAATAAAATAAATTAATATTTATATTAATCTTTCTATATTAAATTAATATAGGCCTATAAAAATAATAATTATATGTTTTAACACATTATTTCATAGATCTTTATAAGGTAAATGTACATATAATAAATAAATACAAACATTATATCAGGTATTTCCTGTTGTAATTTTATAAAAACCCATCCTTCCTTGTCTTTATTTATTTTTTAATAGCTATTAACAGACAGATTTTCCAAAAGATATTAAATAAGGACAAAAATAGATAAATTAGAAATTTTTACCATAACCTAACAAAATTGTTCTACCGTTAAATCACATGAAATTAAACTTGTTTATGGATAAATAAGCACCTATATAAATCTAATGATCCTATTTTATATTAATATTTGATCAAATAGCTGAAAAAATTAAAATTTATAAGCTAATTAGCCTGATTTAAAAGCGCTTCAATGTAAATCCTATGGGCGGAATAGCAAAGTTTGTCCCTTCAACTCCGAATTTCATGTTGGGGTAGGTAAGTTATCAAAATGACCTATAGAGAGATATGCAAGCCCGTCAATGTTGACACGTGGCACAAATATCCACTAACTGCATTTTCACGCAGAAGGGCGCACTAGTGCCTCAATCCGCCAGGCCGCCTTATTTTAAAAATCTGGTGTGACTGGCGCACAGCACACAACTTTCTATTACATTCGGTAATCAAATGTTGTGTAGTGTGCTTGTCACACCAGATTTTTTGTATTGACATATATTTAGTTTCAACAGTACGGTACATTCGAATTTCAAGATGTAAAATTTTTTTTTTTTTTTTTTTAAGACATTCACACTTTTTTTCTCATTCACACTCACACTCACACACACATTCACCCTGTCTTTTCGGCAACTTAGGCCATTTAAGACTTTGACGATAACCGTTGTAATATATATTTTTTTTTTTTTTTTTTATTCTGCCCCTTTGGCTTACCGCCATTGGGCGTAATATATATTAATCTATTGTGGGTTCAGGCATTTCTATTTAAGCCATCTGGTATCCAAGATGTAAAATTTATAAGTATGGGGAAATATTTATATTTTGTTACCATGGCAACCATTTCTCCTATCTTTCCTATGAAGCACAAGAGTAAAGTGTGCTTCAAACAATTTTAAGAGCAAAATGAGAATATACATTTGAAAGAGCATTTAAAAAATAAGTGATTTTTGAATTTAAAAAAAAAAATCGTCGGAGCGAATTTTGAGAAAATCGAAAAAAACTGAAAAACTACATCAGAAAAGTCTTAGAACTCTTTGGCCGATTTTGATTAAAAGCTTATTTTCACGCTCCCGGGGGGTGTTTAACTTAAATATAAAGTTTCAGCTTCATAGCTCAATTCCTTCATCCTTAAAACTGAACACACACCCACTCACAGACAGACCATGTCGCGAAAACCACTTTTTTGGATTCAGGGGACCTCAAAACGTGTATATCCATCAAAATGAATATGGTTCCCACCTTTGGCGAGGAGCGTCGAAAGACGCTCTCTCCTTGGAAGCTATACAGAGGCGTGCAATTAGGCTGATAGGTGATTCTACCCTTACCACATCCCTACAGTCACTAGATCATAGAACAAGCGTGTCTGCGCTAACTCTCTACTGGTATTACCATGGTCAATGCTCTGCCTGATTTTTAATTTTTTATTTACAATTTATGGCTTTGTATCAATTTTTATAATAAATTGTAAATAAAAAATTAAAAATAAGGTTTAAGAGAATGACGAAGGGGAGAGGGGTAAATATAAATTCCCTTTTTTCCTCCTTTTGATCATTTCTCTACGCTTTGCTGTGAGCGGACCACATGCTCAATGTTGTCGCTGTTGTTACAAGTTTCCACACATTTTGATTATTGCCAGCCGGGTATGTTATCAAAGATATTGTTAATTGTGATTGCATTGGAGGTGTGTTTAATGCTAATTTGAATGTATGCTTTCTTATTGTATATGTATGCAGCTCTGAAGATGGCCTAGACCTCGGGCCGAAACGTCAGCCGTGAGGGCGAAGATTAAAATAAAATAATATTTGGCTGCATTCGTCTTGTTTTTTTTTATGACTCCATCAACATTAAGCCTACAGCCACAGATCTTTTTCGATTGAATTATTCATGAACAAAAATAATGTTTACTTTCTTTAATCATTTTAATTTTAATAAATATTTGGCTCATTCTCAAAAAAAAATCGAAATCGCTATCCTTAATGATTTCCTCAGAGCAGGTTTGTCAATGGGTCATTCCAGCGAACTGTCTTGACAGTTTGCAATTCAATATGGCTACTGAGTGACACATATCAATGGATTTACATAGGGGATTTATATGATAATGTTTGTTTTTGAGTTATTTAGGCTCTCCAAATACTTAAAGATGCCAAAATTTTGTGATATTGATTGATCTAATTCTAAACTCTAAAATTTAAAAATTTAAAATTTTTTTTATTTTAACAATCAAATTCAATAAAATACTAGCCGCGTCGCCGGCCTTCGGCGGGCTTCGCGCCTAGCCGGGGGCTTCGCCCCCCTGGACCCCCCCCGCCAGCTGGCTGGGGCCGCCTGCGGCGGACCCTCGTTTTTCTTAATTATGAGAACCCGTGGCGCCCGCCTTTGTAGTCTAGAGCGGGGGCTTCGCCCCCCTGGACCCCCTTCAACTGGCTCGGCCCCGCCTGCGGCGGACCCTCGCCCTTTCTTCTTAATTATGAAAAAAAATTATCATTACTATTCCAAACCAGTGCCTGCTTGAAGATTTGTTTACATTCATGGAATACACAAATGAAATGAATACTTAAATATTTCTCTATACATTTCCTATGGGAGAAATCGTAACTTTAAAAATTAATAACTCAAAAAGTTATGGGAATTTCGGGATGAAAATAATTTTCCTGTAATCCCGAGAAGGTCCTCTTTATGCATAAAAAATTTCATTTCAAAATTCCAACTGGAAGTTGCCTAAATAGAGCGTGACAGACAGACAGACGGACATTAGTGAATTATATATATAGATGTTCTGCTTGTGTATATACTAGAATAGGTATTTAGCCATTTATATCTAAGGCGTCATTTGTGGAGGTGGGAAGGCAAGATAGGGCATTTGCCCTCACACCAGCAAGAGCTTTAAACGTTTTTAAATTTTATATTTATTATTATAAATGAAATTATTTCAAAATATATCTTCCGGTTTATAAACAGTAAAAAATTATAAAATTAAATATCTTTTGGCCAAATTAAAGCGGACTACTTGCAAGTAAATGTTTTGATACTTTCAATCATTTATCCATAAATTTTATTTCTATTTTGTACTTTTTCTCGAGAATGAATTCGTAGATGTGTGTTGAGATTCGATTTCTGATTAAATTCTTTTGAACAAATATCACATTTGTATTCTTTTTTGCCAGAATGAATACGTAGATGTGTGTTGAGACTAGTTTTGTAATTAAATTCTTTAGAACAAATATGACATTTGTATTCTTTTTTGCCAGAATGAATACCTAGATGTGTGTTGAGACTAGTTTTATAATTAAATTCTTTAGAACAAATATGACATTTGTATTCTTTTTGCCAGAATGAATACTTAGATGTCTGTTGAGTTTAGATTTGTAATTAAATTCTTTAGAACAAATATGACATTTGTATTCTTTTTTGCCAGAATGAATACCTAGATGTGTGTTGAGATTCGATTTCTGATTAAATTGTTTTGAACAAATATCACAATTGTATTCTTTTTTGCCAGAATGAATACTTAGATGTCTGTTGAGTTTAGATTTGTAATTAAATTCTTTAGAACAAATATCACATTTGTATTCTTTTTTGCCAGAATGAAAACTTAGATGTCTGTTGAGTTTAGATTTGTAATTAAATTCTTTAGAACAAATATCACATTTGTATTCTTTTTGCCAGAATGAATACTTAGATGTGTGTTGAGATTCGATTTCTGATTAAATTGTTTTGAACAAATATGACATTTGTATTCTTTTTTGCCAGAATGAATATTTAGATGTGTGCTGAGACTAGTTTTGTAATTAAATTCTTTAGAACAAATATGACATTTGTATTCTTTTTTGCCAGAATGAATATTTAGATGTGTGTTGAGATTCGATTTCTGATTAAATTGTTTTGAACAAATATGACATTTGTATTCTTTTTTGCCAGAATGAATATTTAGATGTGTGCTGAGACTAGTTTTGTAATTAAATTCTTTAGAACAAATATGACATTTGTATTCTTTTATGACAGAATGAATATCTAGATGTGTGTTGAGATTCGATTTCTGATTAAATTGTTTTGAACAAATATGACATTTGTATTCTTTTTTGCCAGTATGAATATTTAGATGTGTGCTGAGACTAGTTTTGTAATTAAATTCTTTAGAACAAATATGACATTTGTATTCTTTTATGACAGAATGAATATCTAGATGTGTGTTGAGATTCGATTTGAAATTAAATTCTTTAGAACAAATATGACATTTATATTCTTTTTTGACAGAATGAATAAGTAAATGTGTTTTGAGATTACCTTTTTGATTAAATTGTTTTGAACAAATATCACATTTATATTCTTTTATGACAGAATGAATACGCAAATGTGTGTTGAGTTTCGATTTGTAATTAAATTCTTTAGAACAAATATGACATTTATATTCTTTTTTTGACAGAATGAATAAGTAAATGTGTTTTGAGATTAGCTTTTTGATTAAATTGTTTTGAACAAATATGACATTTGTATTCTTTTATGTCAGAATGAATATTTAGATGTGTGCTGAGATTCGATTTCTGATTAAATTCTTTTGAACAAATATGACATTTGTATTCTTTTTTGCCAGAATGAATACCTAAATGTATGTTGAGTTGAGATTTGAATTTAAATTGTTTTGAACAAATTTCACATATGAACAATTTCTTCGGATGTATTTTTTTGTTGGCGAATGAAGTTTTCAAATTCTTCTTTTTCGAGTTTGATTGAGTTTTTTCTTTTTTATCATTTTTCTTAAAATCTTTCTTTTTACTTTTTTCTAATGTTTTTTCTTGTCCTGAAAAT
Organism: Euborellia annulipes; assembly: GCA_023213315.1. Lineage (NCBI taxonomy): Eukaryota > Metazoa > Arthropoda > Insecta > Dermaptera > Anisolabididae > Euborellia > Euborellia annulipes. Next base: position 10,240 of record JAKCPI010011479.1, read on the forward strand.
GAAATGTTTTAATTAAAATAATAATAATAAAAAAAAAAAAAAAAATTAAAAATTGCTTTACCTTTTTTTGAAAGTTTATTAAGGAAATTAAAATTTCTTTTGTCTATTCTTTGTATAACATTTGATAGACATTTTCTAGAATGCTTCCATAGAAAATATAAATTTATAAAGTTAGTCTTACAATGTATACATGGGAAGACTGGACCTAATAAAAAAAAAACAAATACAAATCAAAAATACTGAATACTAAACTAATTTCGAAAATTGTATTTCGTCACGTGTTTATCTTTATCTTTGAGTTGAGGGTGCTTATAAAGAATGGTGAGAATGAAGTCAACATCCACGTTTATACATAGCACATGGACGTATATATAAGGGGGCCAAGGGGTTCCGAGACTACCCCCCCCCCCTCCGAAATTATTTAAATCTATAAATATAAATATATATGGGGCATTCCACGCCAACTCGACCACTTTTGTTTAGAATATAATATAGAAGTTGGACATAGATATTTAAATTACTTTAATATATCAATTGGAAAAAATCACGTAAATACGATATAAATGTAGAGTAAAACATAAACCAACAAAATTCTATTCAGTATTAGATACGTCATTTTCTCAAGATGAATCAGACTACATTATTACTCTCAACACTCCCACTCTGCTTTACCTTTTTTACATAGATTAAAAACATTTTTATATAACCTCGAGTTCTTTTCTTAGAATGATGAACTTTTTGTTTGATAATTCCTTCGTTAGAATATCTGCCGTTTGTTCTTCGGTAGGTATATATTCGATTATTACATTCTTGTTCTTAAAATTTTCTTTATCTAAATTGCTTCACAAGTTCCTTCACACAGGGCTTTTAGTTCTGATTCCGTCGATGATAACGAAACAGTTGATTGTTTCCTGCTTGACCAAGCGACAGTACTTGCTTTGAATAAGTATCCACTTACTGATCTTCTATCATGCACATCGTTTGCCCAATCAGCATCTGTATAGCCGATAAGAAGTTCTGTATTTTCTTTTCTTTTATACGTTAGTTTTAGGTCTATTGTTTCTTTAATGTATCTTAAGATTCTTTTTAAATGGATCCAATGTTTCTCATTTGGATTGTTTTGGAATTGTCCAAAATAACTAATTGATGCACTTAAGTCAGGTCTGGAAGCCAACATTGCATACATGATGATACCCCCAATTATTTCTCTATATGGTTTATTAATTGTCTGGTTATTTTCATTTTTTCACAATTTCAAATTCGGTTCCATTGGCGTACTGACTCCTTTTGAATCTCCCATGTTAAATGTATTTAGAACTTTTAATAGATATTGTTTTTCACTCCTTTCAATCTTTATTGCTAAGAAATATTTTAGTTCTTTGAGATCTTCCATTTCAAATTCTTTATTTAATTTCTTAATTTTTTATATTTTTAATTTCATTTTTTTTAAATTATTTGATGCAATTATCAAATCATCCACATATAAGAATAGAAAGACTTTTGTTTCTTTACATATCTTTGAGTAGAGTCCATAATCATTTTCTGATTTTTTAAAGTTTAATTTCATTAAGACTTCATCGAATCTCTGGCTCCAACATCGTGGAGCTTGTTTAAGCCCATATAGGGAGCGTTCTAATTTACATATTATATTTTTTATTTTCATAAATCCTTCTTGCTGATTCATATATATATATATATATATATCTTCTTGTAAATTCCCATTCAAGAAAGCCGTGTTCACATCCATTTCATGTAAAAGTAGATT
>JAKCPI010011480.1:0-28662 GCA_023213315.1 Euborellia annulipes
CCTTGAGAAAAAATAAAATTTCAAACGAAAAAGGCAAAGTTAAAACACAATTTCAGTGCGAAGGATGGGCTTGTTTATTTTTTAAAAATTTGTCAAATCGTGGTACTATTTTTGAAATATTATCAATCAAATCATTTTCTAACTGAAGTCTATTTTTAGTTTTAATGTCCACCATTGAAGAGAACGCCAGTTCACATAGATAGGAAGTGGCGAATAGCACTAATAATTTTAAAACTTCCCTTGCCCGCTCATTTTTGTTTTCTTTTCATTCAAAACCCAAGTCGTCAGCATTTGCGAATGAATTCCATTTTAAGCATTTCGTCAGCAGCTAAATCTATTTTTTACTTTTTCTTACCTCTATATATAAGTATGTTAATATATAGAGAGAGAAAGTATTGGTTTCATGTCAAAAATTCAATGTCGAGATTTTGATAATTTTATTTTTAAAATCTACCTTTAATAGCAGATAAACAAACATTTTTAAATTTTATTATAAGGACATCGGCCAAAAAAAAAAAAATACTTTTGCGTATTATCTGTTTATTTGTAAATATTTCGATTCCAGTGATATAGAATCATCTTCAGTTCAATCAACAGATGTTTTGCAAATCGTTACTTCCTCCCATCCAATATGACAAAATAGCTGAGCATTCACGTCCATATGCAAACAAACATTATTAAAGAATTTTTCTAGTATATTTTATTTAATATTCAAGTAATCACATCGAAAATAGTTCAATTGCTGGTTATTTGGATAGCTGATAAATACAATTGATCAAGAAAAAAACTTGAAAAACTAAATTAAAATAAAAATAACTTTTTTATAGGTTAAGTCATCTTCATATTTTTTCTATATTTTCCTTATTTTTAGAGATATTTGGTCCAAATTGGCTTTCCGCGCTCCTATTTAGGCTAATAAAGAGAATAGATAAAGAAAGGTATCCTAAAAAGTTTTTTTTTCTAACACTTTTTTCTCTTTCACATCCACATTCACACACACACATCCACACAGTCTTTTCGGCAACTTGGGCCATTTAAGACTTTAAACGATACTCGTATGTTTAATATATCTATTAGGGGTCCAGGCATTCTTATTTGAGTCATTTGATATCCAAATGGCTTAAATAAAATCATCGAACTGCCTGGGGTCCGAACCCGTGACTTTTGTTATACGAGGTTAGCACGCTAACCCCTACACCAAGCCCCGAGGGCCGCGAAAAAGTTATTTTTAATATAAAACGAGACACTATCATATTCTTTATATTAGTCAGAATTATAAACTATTGGATTGTTAAAACATCTTAGGCATTGATAGTAATAATTATTAAATTTATCAACTTATTTTCTTTAATGAACTGATTAAGTTTCAGGTAGTTTGGATTTATTGACCCATGACATCGAAACTCCTGGATAATATTGCAACCGGAGGACGTTTCACACGCTTGTTCCTCGGGGTCATCTATCCGAAGTTCAACCATTGTCTTCAATGCAACGATCTCGGTTACTGTTGATCTACTCCGTTGCCAGGGCCCCGGCTTGAAACAGGTTTTAAATTGCTTAATTGAAATTTGAATAATTTCGACTATTCCTTTCTGAATTAAATTTTAATTTTTTGGAGGCCAAGTATTAATTTAATGCAATAAAAATCTCTATTTACCAAATTCCTAAAAAAAAGTTTCTCGCCTCAGTTTGTTTAAAGTTAGGTATCAATAAAGAATAGATATATTGTGTTTATTTTATTTATTATCATAGAGCTAACGATATTTTATTATTTCTGTATGTATATACGAACAAAAACTTTATAGAGGAAAGAATTGAGGAAATAATATCAGAAAATACAAGTCTAGGGTAGGGCTATATGAGGTGTCAGAGCTAAATGAAATCAACCCACACACATACCCTAGTATGCCTCCCTAGTATGAGATTCTAGTCGAGTAAAGACATTTCTAGAATTATTTCTAGAAACAAATTATAATACTTGCTTTTGAAGTTGTGGCTGTGATATGATTATAGTGGAGAATTGGAGATATTAGCCAAATTGGGATTGTCCAAGTTTATAAAACTCCCAGGATAAGCCTGAATTTATTTGGCCATCTTCAGTTATCGGGAATTATACACATAGTGCAAGTGCACATGTGATCAAACTAGGGAGATAATCTCTGAGCCATAGAATTTTGTATGAAGCAAATATATTTTATTATTGACAAGTCCTAGTTTGTTCATATGTGCACTTGCACTATGAGTATAATTCCCGATAACTGAAGATGGCCAAATAAATTCAGGCCGAAACGTCTTATCCTGGGAGTTTTATTAACCTGGACAATCCCAATTTGGCTGATATCTCCAATTCTCCACTATAAATTATAATACTATAAATTTAGTTTATTATTATTATTATTACTAAATAAACTATTCTGAAACTCTATCATATGTTTCAAAATCTCATTAAAACTAGTAATATTAATGCCAATATTTATTCATTTATTCTCAGACATTAGTGTCAGACTCGACACGTTGTGGTTACTCGGAAGAGTAACTCTCATGGGAATGATACTGAGGTGGGTTCCCGTTTTCTTCCTCAAGAGGAGGCATCTCAAATAGAGTTGGATAATTTATTGTTATGAGATGGATTTGAACTCGAGTTGTATTCAACTCAGGATTATAAGCTTGACTGTTTTATCCCCTCGGCTAATCGCCTCCTCATTTATTCATTAACCCATATTCTACCAGCCTTAAAAATTTTTGAAAATTTAAAATTTTTTCCTATAAATAGATATATTAGGTCTCCACTAATGTGAGAAAAATATAAAAAAAATTCCCGTACTGCACACTTCACGGGAAACGGGTGTTGCGCAAACGCAACGTTGGGAGGATTCATGAACTAAAAAAAAAAATCATTTTTTTTATTTTAAATTTTTTATTAAAAATATTTACATATATTCATTCCACATGTTTTCTTATATGTATTTGACAACTTTATTTTGATATTTTTAATTAAATAATTATTTTATACAACTTTTTTTTAGTGTTGCGTTTACGAAACGATGGGAGGATATGGGATATAAAAATAAATCATTTTCTGTGAAATTTCGAAAAACACTTGACATGTACATGTACTTTACATTTATTACATATATAAATAGTCGGACTGACACACTTTACACCTTTTTCTCACTTTTTTTTTTCATTCGATATCACCAAATGCTCAATGTCATGGACAGAGGATGGCTCCGAGCCACTTTGCTCGCAACGCTCTTCCATTTTCATAGACTTAACACTAAAGCCGACTTAAAATCTAATTGACTAATTTGCTTATTATTAGCAATATTATATAGTTTCCAACAATTTACTATTGTGGAATCTATACTATTTATAAATAAAGGCCGCCATCAATTTTTTCAAGTATTCTTGACCTATATTTTCCAATTGCATTGTCGTGCTAATCAACACCTCCCATTCCCAAATTGTATTCAGATATTATTTTAGGTTGAGAGATGTTTATTTCCTCTCCTTTCTTCCTATTATATCTTTTTACCGTTTTTAGTGGATCTCTGCTAAAATGATTGCTACATAATGTAACCACTGAAAAAAAATTTATCTTATTTCGCACTTACCCCGATTCTTTAAGAGAATTTTTTTAATTTTTTTTTTTTTATGAACAAAAATGAGATAAAAGAGTCGATAAACTTTCTTTTTTGTAAAGAAGTTAAAAATTCTATGAAAAATGAGGGGTCCAATAGTCAAATCACTAATAGGATTTTGAACCCTTTGTTCACACTTCCTCCCAACGTTGCGCAAACGAAACACTCAAGTTTGTAAGCAAATAATTTCTTTGTTTTGCAAAAACAAAGGACAAAGAAAGGTTTAGAGTGGTCATTAGACCTTCTAAGAAAATAAATAAATAAAAAAATTTAAAAAAAAATATTTAATTAATAAATATTTTAATCTTTAAAATACACTTTTTCAGGTGCTAAAGTTTAAAAAAATAAATCATAATGAAAGGTTGTAAAAAAAGGCATTATCTATGATTAAGAGACAAAAGGACATAATAAAGAATATATAAAAAAATAATTAAAACGAAAGCTCTATTAGTTTAAGAGAAAAAAATTTTTTATTTAGTGTTGCGCAAACGCAACACTGGTAGGATATGGGTTAATATTTTCAAAACTATGGAGGAGGGCTGTTGATATATTAAAAAAATGTAGACAAAATTCCACACAAATATCTTTATTACACTTAATACTTCGAAACTGAAAAAGTACATCAGTAAAGTACTAGTACTTTTTGGCCGATTTTGTTCAAAAGCTTTGTGTCATGTCCCAGGAGGGTAACTAACTTAAATATAAAATTTCAACCTCCTTCTCTAGATATTTTGTTAACAGACACACACACACACACAGAAAACCACTTTTTTGGATTCAGGGAACCTTAAAACGTGTATATCCATCAAAATCTCGACATCGAATTTTTGACATGAAACCAATACTTTATATATATATATATATATATATATATATATATAGAGCCAATGAAGTACGTGGCTGTTGATTTATGCACAAGGAAGGAAGCAGGTGCAGCCAAAATTAAAGCCTCCGATTTTGTTACAATTAATGAGACGTTTCGAGAAAACTTTATTTCCTCATCATCAGTCTTTCAAATTGTATTTGTCCCGGAGTTGTTAAAAGGGCACAATACATTTATTATGTATTTTCTTTATGGGTGTGTTATTCATTGACTTGTTCAGTGAGAATGTTCATCAATGAATAACACACCCATAAAGAAAATACATAATAAATGTATTGTGCCCTTTTAACAACTCCGGGACAAATACAATTTGAAAGACTGATGATGAGGAAATAAAGTTTTCTCGAAACGTCTCATTAATTGTAACAAAATCGGAGGCTTTAATTTTGGCTGCACCTGCTTCCTTCCTTGTGTATATATAGAGATTAATCTTGGTATATATATAACTCTTCTGTACGTGTGTATGCCACTGAACACCTAAATTTTAGTGAAATCTTTTTCCACACACTCACCCATTTTATAACCAAATAGTTTAAATAAAATCATCGGACTGCCTGGGATCCGAACCCTTGATCCTTGATATATCAGGCCAGTGCTCTATCAACTACACCAAGGCTCGAGGGTTAGAAGAAATTAGAAGAAATAGAATCAAAGGAAAAATAAAACAAATATTTCTAATTCTCTATATTAAAATGATGAGAAGTGATATATTTTATAAAAAAAAATTAGTACTGAAAGGTGTTTCTTCATTAGATAGTTAAATGGCGTAACAATTGTTACTTTTAAAAAGATAAATTATAAAAATAAAATTTTGATACCAATAAATAATTTTAAAAAAATTAAAAACGTTTAATAGTTTACAGGAAAATGAGCTAAAGGGAAGTTTTCTTTCTAGACGTCAAATATCTTTATTAGAATAAAAATTTATTAATCTAAATGTAGAATAATAAAAAGAGATTAAACTTTTAAGTAATGATTATCAATTCTTGAAAAAACTAACGTCATTGTTTTAAAAGATGTAGGTTGAAAAAAGATTAATAAGAATTATGATTAATTTCCTTTCTTGTAGGTTTTTCTTGCATAATCCATACAATTACCTTGAACTTGAGATGAACCAGTCACGTGACCATTAAATATAATAACTACTCGTGTTATAGTGGGGTTTGCTTGTATTCAGGGCTCCTCTGTCAGCCGAACAGGGTCTCTGGATCTACTATCATGAGGTTCCTTTTACTCTCTTTTCTTGGTGAGTTATTTCTCCTTTCATTTTTTAGTGAGTTCTTTTTCATCATTCAAATAAAAATTTCAAAATTCATGTTTTGAATCTTGAATTTGTATGATTATTTAAAAAAAAGCAAATAAATAGATACAAAGTTTAGGAGTGGTTTACACCGACCCTTCTACTCTTCTCTGACCTGTGAGATTAGTTTTAATATTTTCTTTATTTTCGGCCCGCAAAAAAATGAAACAAACACATAATTTTCATATCCATCTGTTCCATTTAATAATTTTAAAATGTTTTATTCCATTAGCGGAGGTCCCACTACATGGAATCTCCAGAACGACACATTTTACTAGCCTTTTTAACTATAGGGGTTTCCTGTTCAAATTTTAAATTCAAAATTAACAACCCAGTCATATTATAATATAAAATAAATTGTTTCAATAATAACAATAACAATAAGGCTGAACGCACACCAATTGAGCAAAACGTTTTGTCCAAGAGAAAAACGTTTTTCTAGATGCCAACGCACACTGATTGAGCACAATGCTCAATGCCAAAACATTTTGTTCAATGATGTCGAATCATGTCCAATTGTGTTTTGTCTCTTCGGTGTGCGTTGACCCATAGAAAAGCATTGAAAAAAAAAACAGTTTTAGGCAAAAACATTTTGTTCGAAAACCTTTTTTTCTCAATTGGTGTGCGTTCAGCCTAACTTGTAGGGCTGGCGCCCTAGGATAAGGGTTGTCCGCCATCCGCGAAAGACTCAAAGGGACACAATTTTGCTCAATCTTAATCACAAACACATCTCGCAAATTTGCTATATTAATAGCGATATATTGACTGGCTAATGAGCGTTGGTAGAAAAAATTCCATCTTTTTTCAAACAAAGCTCTACTTACATGGGCGTAACTAGGGAATTTGGCTGGGGGGGGGGGGGCTGGAAGGCCCCATATTGACTCAATTTTTATTGGGGCTGGGAGTCTTCTGGGTGGGGGACCCCCTAGTTACGCCCATGACTACTACTTGTTAGTTAATAATTTGTAAAGTTATTTATTAATAGTTATATTTTTTTTTAAATTATAAGTTGATATAAAATATAGGTGGATGTATTGTGATGAGTTTTTGATTGAATAAATGGAATCAAATCTCCTCCGATTAATAAAATACCATTCAAAAAAAAATTTGATCCGCATGACTGGATTTCTATTGTAATTTTACAAAGAAATAGTATTTATTTTAAAGATGAACCCCATTCTGTATTATTCAGATTAAACTATTTCAAATGAACCGAGAAGTCCTATCTACCAGGTTTGCCAGCACAAACACATCTCGCATTATTTATCCGGGGTATATTTTCTCAACTTGCTAAATAATTAAAAATTTTTTATATCGTTTTTCCCATCTAATTAAATTGTATTTTCATTTCTATGTGCTTTTTTTTGTAAAAAGTTTCGGACCCTTCTTCTCTTAACAAAAATACTCAGTAAAGTTGGTTTTATCATCCACAACGTACTTGTCAAGATATTATAAGATAATAATACTTGATTAATAGAATAATTGGCCTCTCGCTCAGTTTTGACTCTTAGTCACTTTTTGACTGACTTCAATTAGATCCATTTACTTCTCTTTGTATTTTAAGTATCCTGAGTTGTTCTTATTACGTCGTTTTTCTAGTATTATTTCAAAACGTTTTATATAAAATTTAATATAAGTGGATAATTCTTTTTCTTATTAGATCAAATGGCAATTAATGAGGGACAGAGAATCTCAATGTTAATATATTTTACAATCAATCCCTAATAACCTGCAGCCAAAAAAGGGATAAATTAAAAAAAAATTTCAAATTATTTTTCAGAAGTTGATTATGACCGACAAATGGGAAATAAAAAAAGATCTACAATAATAATACGACAAGAAATGAAGTGAAATTCATGGAGCGAAACAATTTCAAATTGATTAATCCTTGAAAGAAATGATGATAATCAAATGTCCTTATATCAAAAGAAAAAAAAAACTATTATACATTGATTAAAATTATATAGTACATATATTTTCGAGAAAATATACAAATTTAATAAATTACTAGGAAATACTTATTCTAAGATTTTGTTTTCTCTTGCCTGTCAATTCTTATACAATTTATAATATAAATTCAGTGGCGTATCTATAAATTTATTTTGTGTGGGGTTTGGGGGGTATGGAATACCACCCAACGGAAAGGGGAGCCCGGGGGTCTTCCCCCGGAGTTTTTTTAAATTTTATGTATCCAGAAGCATTTTTAAACCACTTAAACAATACTGGAAAAATCTGGTGTGACAAGCACAGAACACAACTTTCGATTACCGAAAGTAAGAGAAAGTTATGTGCTGTGCGACCAGTCACACCAAATTTTTATGTAATAATTTATGTTCAGGAAAAGAATTCATTGAATATGCCTATAAAAAAATCTAATGATCGTGATTACTATGAGGGAGTAACTTGAAAGAGGATATGATAGAGTTGTTTTAATAATATAGACCTGTAAATAGTATTATTTGTGTATATATATATTTATTAAAAAATTCTCTTTGCAGGTCTAATAGGCTTTACTTTTGGATCCGATCTTTTCCATGATGGTCTCCATGCTCTTTATCACTACAAAGGACGTTTAAGAACTGGAGTGACAAAACCTACACCTTACGGCAATTCTTGGGAAATTGATGCCCATTTACACCTCCATGGCGCACCTGAGGGTCTCGTTATATTTCAAGTATTCCAAAATTAAATAAATATTATATAATAATCTAAACTTGAATTTCAACTTTAAAGCCGCCCATACACTCTCAGTTAAACTGCGCAGTTTAACTGAGTGTGTATGGCTATTTAATATTGATTATTAAACAAAGGCATGAGTAAAGATTTGAATGTTATGTTTAAAAAATTAATTGAAGGGAAATACTTTTAACATAATATAAAATATACCACCCGAGCGTAATCTTTTTTTATTTTAAATAGACAAACACTTATTTGTTCTTGGTAGATTATTATAGCTTACAGCAAACAAAAAAAACACAAAATTCAAATAACTATCAATTTGTGAAGTGGCTTTTGTATTTTAACAATAAATGAAGGAGCATGCAGCCAGTAAATTAGCCTTTACGAAATAAAACTCAAGAGTATTTGAGTCAGTTTCGACTTTAATTAAAAAATTCTCAGTTCATTTTCGAGACTATGAACTCTTTTTTTTTTTTTTTTTTTTAAACATTCACACTTTTTTCTCATTCACACTCACTTGTCAGATTCACACACACATTCACACGGTCTTTTCGGCAACTTAGGCCATTTAAGACTTTTACGATAACCGTTGAAATAAATATATCTATTGTGGGGTCCAGGCATTTTTATTTAAGTCATTTGGTATCCAAATGGCTTAAATAAAATCTTCGGACTGCCTGGGGTCCGAAACCGCGACGTTCGGTATAGAAGGTAGGCACGCTACCAACTACTCCAAGCCCCGTGGGCACTATGAACTCTTATTATTATTTAATTAAAACCGAAACTGTCTGTTTTTTTTGTAATTTTGTAAAACTGTAATTTTGAGTTTCATTTCGTAGAGGCTAATTTTCTGTCTGCTCATAATAAACTAGTAAGATAAATCTGCAAATTAGTGTCTCTTAATGTAACAGATATGTCCTTGATTGAAAGTAAACATATTTTTGTTCAAATATTAATCACAATCAAATACAAAAGTTTTTACTTAGGTACAGTGAATGCCAAACTTTAAGTTGCTCACAAACGTTTACTCCATGTAATTTTTCAGTGTGTTTTTTTATTAATGTTAAAAATTGTTAATAGAAATTTTTGTATTCCAAATCTTAGATACTTTCCAATAAAGAATTCCATCATCTTTTATATAAACAATGAATTAATCACATCTATTAAACTCATGGCTTGACACTCACTGTACCACTAGGCACTAATATATTGAGATGATTGGCAATTATAGAATTTCAAATTTTGCCAACTTATAAGCAAAATACGGAATCTCTTTTTTTTTTTAATTTCATTTAAGGTCTTTTTCGGCCAGTGACGGCGCTACGGGGGGCTAGGGGGGCATGCGCCCCCGGCAAGACATCTGCCCCCTGGATGCCCCCCAAACAGCTCGAAAACCAAATACAAAAAAATTTCTAAAATTATTTACTTTTCCTTAAAAAAATGTAAATTTTTTAAGCTTTTTATTTCAGCGTAAAAAAGAAATTATTTTTTTTATTCTTTATTTTAATAAATAAATTTAGTTACTCTCAAGTTTTTGACAAGTAAATATATCCGATAACTTTAACAATCGAATTGAAATAAATAGAGACTAAATAAAAATTTTCTTCTTCGAGTACAAGTGTAAATCCACCAGCTATGAATCAAGCTCAAGTGATTTATAAGAAATTGATACTGATTTTGAGAAATTCTGTGCATAGCCAATATCTTACAGAAACATTTCTGGGCTTTCATACTTCTTAGGAGATAGTGAGGAAGCCTGCCAACCAAAACTGAAAATATTTCCCTGTACGAAATTCGGTAAGGTTCAGTGCTGGTGGTGTGATATTTTTTAGATCCTCTTTAAAATGTATATTTTCCTTTTGCCCTTGGAATCTTTTGAAGCACACTTTACTCTTGTACTTTATAGGAAAGAGAAATGGTTGCCATAGTAACAATTTCTCATGTTTATACATTTTACATCTTTTTTTTTTTTTTTTTTTTAAAAAAACATTCACACTTTTTTCTCATTCACACTCACACTCACACACACATTCACACAGTCTTTTCGGCAACTTAGGCCATTTAAGACTTTGACGATAACCGTTGTAAGTATAATATATATATATTGTGGATTGAGGCATTTCTATTTAAGCCATCTGGTATCCAAATGGCTTAAATAAAATCATCGGACTGCCTGGGTCCGAACCCGCGACGTTTGGTATAGGAGGTAGGCGCGCTACTTACTACGCCAAACCCGGGGGCGGCCATTTTACATCTTGAATTCTAATGTTCCATACTGTTGGAAACTAAATATACGCCTATGTCGACTAGAGTCCGACCGAAACAAGATTTTCAGCCGAAACCGAATTTTGGCTTCAATTTTAGTTTCGACCGAAATCGAAACTTGTTTTAAAATTTTTCTTAAAATTTCCTATATAAAATTCATCTTTTATTTTTAGTAAAATTTCCATTTTTCCCTCTTGCAAAAATCATTTGGCCTGTTTTTTAAGTGCGAATTTCACTCGACGTTTTTTTTTAGTGTACGAGCATAAATAATCCCATCTTTTCAAACTCAGGTTTCGGGCAGGACGAAGTTTCGGCTGAAATTTGGCCGAAACTGGCCGAATTTGAAACTTCTGTCAGTTCCTAAGGTCGACACAAAAATCTGGTGTAACTATCACACTAGATTTTTTGTTTCTCTGTTGATGTAGCCTATATATTTATTGACTGCCCCCCTGTTGACAAGTTTGCCCCACTCCTGCCCCCCCACTGAGAATAAGCTAGCGCCGTCCCTGTTTTCCGCATCGAAGGCTATTAGACCCCGTCTCTATTTATTTCAATTTTTTTCGCATGAGGCGGGATGCGAACCCTTGGCCTTTGTATCAGATGCCAATGCTCTACCTCTGAGTCATTGGTCAAGGGCCCGATTCTCTTATTTAATATTGAAAAAATATTGTTTTTTTTTTTTTGTAAAAAACATTCACACTTTTTCTCATTCACACTCACACTCACACACACATTCATACAGTCTTTTCGGCAACTTAGGCCATATAAGACTTTGACGATAACCGTTATTTATGAATTTATCTATATTGTGGTCCAGGCATTCTTATTTAAGCCATTTGGTATCCAAATGCCTTAAATAAAATCTTCGCACTGCCTGGGGACCGAACCCGCGACGTTTGGTATACGAGGTTAGCACGCTAACCTCTACACCAAGCCCCGAGGGCGAAAAAATATTGTTAAAAAATAATTTTATCCATTATATTCCAGTTGGCCGATGTTTACGTAGGAACTTATCTCGGCCAAATGAATAAAAGTGACACCTTTTCTTCTGGCCCTCTTGAATCTGTACCTGCTGAAAAAAAAGATATCTTAGAAAAGCCTTGGGCTGTAAGATACAAAAAAGGTCTTGTGACTGAAATCGATTTCGGAGCAGACGGCGAGAAAGATGTTGAAATTGATAACTTGAAACGTTCGATTGCTTCTCTTTTGCAAATTGATTTAGCTGGAGTTAAGGATGATTCTATTCATGTCTGGACAGCCAAGGAGGTTAGTTTAAAATTAAAATTTTGCAAATGAAATTATTTTTAATTCATTTCTTTTTCTTATAGGAATCAATTTTTGGAACTTGTCTAGCATCTTATACTTCGATCAAAAATGACCATCTACCAAATGAAATTCAAGTCAAAAAGTTTATTGACCATGCTCACTGTAAAAATGAACCTTCATTTGTTAGAACTTCGCTACCAGAAGCCACTTGTATTCCAAAAAAGGTACAAATCTTTGATATTATTCTTTTCTAAACTAGTAAAAAATTTTATTTATTTTCTCTTTTAGCCTGAGAAATCAAGCAACAGTCAACGTCTTTATGTATTGAGCCACCAAAAAAACAAACCAAATGAACTTCAATTAGATCGTGTTGAGGGTAAAGGAACAAATTTGTTTACACCTTTCCTCAATTATGGAAATTTGAAATATATTTATACAACGTAAATATATTAATACAAATTTCAACAAAACCATAATATATCTCATAATTCTTCTTTCTTTTTAAGACAAAAACTTAAATTGGAAAAATGGGCAAACGAAGTCAATGATATCTATTTTAAACCCGGAACAAAATCTTCCTTGATTTATAAACTCCATATGAAAAAAACTTTCAAAAAAGAATTGGTATTAATTTAATTTTTATTAAACAATAAAACTTATAAAAAAATAATTAATGATTCTTTTAGGCTGTCAACCTGTTTGAATCTATTGTTAGCTCAAATTCGATTAACGGTAAAATCATGAATGAAGGAAACATTTTCGATCTTATATCATTAAAAAATATGCTTACTGAATTAAATAAAGATGAACTCTTGACATTTTATAAAGAAATGTCAGCTAAAGGAAGACCTTATAGGTGAATACTTCAATTAATTTGCTTGATATTAAATATTTTAACAATAGACAGGAAGAGCAGGTGCAGTCAAAAAATAAAGCCTCCGATTTAATACAATTCAATGAGACGTTTAGGGTGAATTTTATTTACCCATCTTAAGTCCTTCAAAATTGTTAAAAGTCTCGGAGTTGGTCAATAGGGCAATAGATTCTCACTAAATAAATACGATGGCCCACATATGTCGCCAGGACATATGTTACATAATTTACATGTATGTTTACATGTCCTATTGACCAACTCCGGGACTTTTAACAATTTTGAAGGACTGAAGATGGGTAAATAAAATTCTCCCGAAACGTCTTATTGAATTGTATTAAATCGGAGGCTTTTATTTATAGGCTGCACCTGTCCTTCTGCACTAATTTCATTCATTTATTTTAACAATAATTAATGTTTTTAGCGAATTATCAGGGGAGATAATTTCTACCTTGGGCACAAGAGCTTCTCTTGAAGCAGTTGTTGATGAATTTGTTGATACTCGCACTGGATTAGTGAAGGGAGCTGCTCTAAGAGTTTTGGATCCTCAAGAAGATTATATTAACATTTTTACAGAGGTCTTTATTATTTCATATTAATATTTAAATTATTTTAGTTCATTTAAATAAAAATTTTCAGAGTATGCTCACCGATGTAAGAGCTAATCTTCCGTTAAGTATTTTAATAGGACGTGTTTGTGAACAAGAATGCAATTTAGATATTCTCAATAAATGGACAAACATTTTTTTAAAGAATTTTAAAGGTATTTAATAATCATATAATATATATTTATGTTTTAAAATAAAGATCGGTTACTGGGAGTTTCATTGAATCAGCTGCAACCCTCTTGGCTGATTTCTTCATTCTCCTATTATAATTATAATATTTATTTTTGATTTTTTCAGAGGCTGAAACATATGATGATCAACTTATATTCCTCGCTGCTTTACATAATACCCTTTCTCCTAATTTGATTGAATTACTTTCACCAGTCATACGAGAAAATTCAAATAGAAATTTACGTTTTTATGCTGCTGATGCTCTACAACATTTAGTCCAGAGCAAACCAAAAGAGGTGTCATAATTAATAAAAATTATTAAATTATAGTTTTAAAATATTTATCTATAAATTATCTTTTTTTTTAGATATATGATCTGTTCTGGCCGATATTTATAAACAAAACTGAAGTTATTGAACTTCGAATTACTGCTTTATCCTATTTAGTTGCCTCCGATCCAACTCCTGGCCGTTTACTTCAAATTTATTGGTTTCTAGATGAAAAGGAACCACAACTTTATAATTTCTTTCATTCATTACTGGACAACTTCTTAGAAAGTCAAAACCCATGCCAAAATAACATGTGAGTTATCCTTCGTATTAAATAGAAATAACATATCGAATTCATGAAATAACCTATTGAGATGCAAGTTGTGGCTGTAGATGTTTAGTGAAGGAAATATGTACTTCCACTATAATAACCAATGCCTATTACAGGTTCCTAGCTCGCGCGGGTCGCACCCTTTTGGTCAGTGGCGTACACCCCCGCAAACCCCGCAATGCGGAGAGACCCCGGGTCTTGGGGGGCCCACGGGCCGGGCCCGGCTAAAAAACTGTATCTTAACGAAGTTATCAAAGTGTTTGCATCAGAGAAAGCAAAAAGAGAAGAGGGGGGAGGGCGGTCCACCCCTGGCAAGGAGCCGGTATAGGCCCTCAAATATTTGTAAAAATTCAATATACACCTCTGGTACAAAATGTTTATAGCTCCCCTCTTCTAGTGACGCCCCAGACCCCCAACTGTCTCGATTCGCCCCTGAAGAGAAAATCGATTTTTTTAGATATATACATTTTTCTTACTACTTAATGGCATTTTTCATTTTGATTGTTTGTGTAATGTAGAAATATAGGCCTACGGTATATTAAAAAAACAAATTTCATGGTTTTTACTTGTAAATTATTCCCTTTAATGATGGGGCCCGAAAAAAAGGTTGCGGGGGGCCCAGCAAAGAAACGTTACGCCACGGCTTTTGGTAAAATATAAATTGGTTCTTTAGATAAAATGATAAAACACTTGTATTTCTTAGTCCTTGCTTATTTCGAGAATTTCACAATATGTGTCGAAATGCGCATCAAGCGTTAATATCAAATTAATATATTATTGAAACGGAAAACCTTGTGCACTTAAATTTAATTCTCCTATTAAAGAAATATTTTGAGTTTAGGTTTGCTTCTGAGATCAGGAAAATATTCTTTATGCTTACTAATATTTATTGTGTCCTAAACAAAATAATTTTTTTTCCTTATTTATTTCAGTAAAAATGCAGTTGAACACATCAAGAATTATATAAAAAAATCATCTACGGTCGATTTAGGAACTTTAGTTCAAGTAGATGACTTCATTGATGAAGAAATTGGATATGGAAAATTTAGTCACTGGACTTCAATATCCACAGACAGGATATGGCCCAACCTATTGGTTTACAAAAATGAAGAAATCGGACTTGGCCATATACTCGCTCATACAACGGTACTATTTCTAAATTAATTAATTTTCGAGATCTATGTACTGTATTTGTATATGATAATAATATTCACTAAATACCTCGATTCGGACTTGATTAGTCATGGGAATATTTAACAGCAAAAGGAAAGGAAAGCACACCGATGCCGAAAATAGGCTGAAAATACTCGGTTCGATTCCCGGGAACATGGAATGTTTGGCACACCAACAAATAGACCCACTTATTAGGGAAATTTTTAATTATAGTCCACATTTTTGTATTAATTATTTATTAAAAATTAAAAATATAAATACTGTACAACGATTCGACTGCTTATTTTGCAGCCATTCTCAAGTATTGTACACTTGCTTCGACTCAAGGGCGGATACAAGGGGGGGGGGTAAAGGGGGTAATTACCCCCCCCCCCCGAGATTCGAAAAAAATACCTTTTTTCGCAAAAAAATTTATTTTTAATGTAAAATTTTTAAAATTAATACTTAAAAATTTGATGTGTATTTATATTCTGGCAAACAAGTACAGAATGCGCTTTTAAATTACCGAAATTAAAAAAAAATAGTGTGCTGTGCGACGAGTCACACCAGATTACCCCCCCCCCCCCCGAGAAACACCTCTGGATCCGCCCTTGCTTCGACTCAAGTGAACTGAACGTTGTACAGTAGCCTACTTATATTTTTAATAAATAATTAATACAAAAATAAACATATATACTATCAAAAACTTGTTAAATATTCCTATGATGATCGAATTGAGATATTCATATTAATATCTTATTCAAATGAATTGATCTCAAAAATTATTTAACTATAATTAATTCCTCGATGTCTAATAATGATTAGGAGGCTGGAGATCCTGGATTTCGATTCTCGGGGGTCATGGGACGTTTGTTCCATCAAAAAAAAACTTGTTAAACGTAATATTTCTTTATATAATAGTTACAAATTGAGATTGGCGCGGCGTAGCCGGCAGGCGGTTGTGTTCGAGAATTTTCCCCATAAATTTAAAATCCAAAAACCTTTTGCCCTTGGACCTTTGACAAGTGTGAATTTTCAAATTTCTCTCTCTAACTTAAATTTTAAATTTCCGGCTCCCGCTCCACTTCTTGCAACTCTAGCCAATCAGCGTCCTGATCGATACAGGCGGAAGCTAGCCGCTAAATTTTTATATATCGTATTGATGATAATTGGAGAAATCATTTGGAGAGAGAAAAATTATTAAAATTTCTTTCCATCTAATTCATTTCATTCTAAGATGATAATAAAATAAAAGCGTGCTCTCAAACATTCACATAAAACAGTTTATAACTCTTTTTTGCATGTTAATAATATAAAAATAAGTTTTAATGAATAAATAAATTACAATTTTTTTGTCTTTTTTTTTCAAAAGGTAATTCTCCGTGGAGAGGGAATATTTGAAAAATTCATAAATAGCTCAATAAAACCCACTCTGGATAGTGTTTTAGAAAGTTTGAAGAGACTTAATATCAACTTAAAAGAAAATAAGACAACATATCTTGAAATAATTATCAAGAATTATAATCGAGTTACTTTAATCGCGTCATTTTCTGGACAGGATTTTTCATCAAATGGTGAGTAAATATTAATTATATCTCAATCTCAATTTATAGTCTTTATGGAAAGTGTAACTGATCAAAGCCTCAGGAAAAAGAGAGTCTTGAATTTAATTTTTACTTTCTTTTTTCTATTTATGTAATTTGTACATGTAGTATAAGGAAAGTAATGCGATAGCAAAAAAGTTCGAAGGAAATCAATGTTTTGTCTCCGAAGTCTAAAAAAGTTTGGTGTGATAGAAAGTGGCATAGCAAGGGGGGTAGGCAAGGGGGAGGGAGACATCATATATTTTACATAGGCTATAATATCTGGTTTTCGAATGAGTGGGGGGGGGGGGGCGCTAAAAAGGTATTGTGCTCCGGGCGTGAGTTAAGCTCGCTACGCCTCTGGTGATAGCGGCACATCCCACTTGTGTAATGCACTGTCATTCCAGTTTTTTTGTGTCGGAAAATTTTTATAGATAAGATAAGATGGCTTGTTGTCTTAATTATTTTTTCTTCAAGGTCAAAGGAATCTCTGAGTCTTAGCGACATGCTTCTTGTTCTAGAGTTCACAGGGTAGTTTCACCCCATATTTATAATATGAAAATTTTATTGGTTAGCATTTTGAATAAATGAACACGGGGTGTAAATTCCTCAGATGCCTGGTAGTCGGAGGAAAAGTGACATTATCAAACTCACCTCGCGGAAAATGCAAAAACAAACCTCGCTGGAGAGATTTTTCTATTATAATTTAAATTATAATCATCTCAAATTATTTCCATGTTTTTTTTTTTAGAATGGTTCAAAGCTCTTTTTACTGACAAATTAATTTCAAGTATTGACGACTTGATTCGACAATGGAGTTTAGAGAATATCATGGTTTCTGATCTGGGAACTATCGTGAAGAATAGTGTGGATTATTTCACAATCAATTCCGTCAATTACAACATAAGAGGTCACGTGGATGGAAAAACTGCAATTAATGATTTCTTCTTAAAATGGAGGTAATATTAGACCTAATTTTTTTTAATGAATATCTTACTTTGATTAACTACCCATTAAGCCTACTCTTATTATGATCAGAAATCAAATATGATATGAATTATTAGTAGAGAGAGGAAAAAAAGTCTTTCGACTTTTGTCAATTTCGAGACTTTTCCAGATTTGCTTAGATATCTTCACTGATCTCATAAAAAGAAAAGTTTTTTTGCGACCTTTTTATGCCTCTCAGAGACTTTTGTTGAAAAAAGCGACTTTTATGACCGACATTTTTTTTAATATAATATGCATTTTTGGCCACTGAGGCCATTTAGTGTTTGTTTATTTTATTTTTTTTTTTTTAATTTTCTCCATTAGTAACCCTTCACTCACATCAGAATTGTCGTCTCCTCATAATCAAATAATCATAACGAATATAATAGAAGACACAATTACAAAAACAACCTCAGAAAATATTCTGACTGACCATTTTTAAAGTTTTTATTAATAAAACAAACATTGTTAAAAAAGGAAAAAATCTGGTGTGACTGGCGCACAGCACACAACTTTCTCTTACCTTCGGTAATCGAAAGTTGTGTTCTGTGCTTGTCACACCAGATTTTTTGTGTCGACATATATTTAGTTTCCGCCAATATATTAGAATTAAAGATGTCAAATTTATCCTTGAAATTTTTTTTTTTTTTTTTTTTTAAACATTCACACTCACACTCACACACACATTCACACAGTCTTTTCGGCAACTTAGGCCATTTAAGACTTTGACGATAACCGTTGTAAGTAATATATAAATTGTAGGTTCAGGCATTTCTATTTAAGCCATCTGGTATCCAAATGGCTTAAATAAAATCATCGGACTGCCTGGGTCCGAACCCGCGGCGTTTGGTATAGGAGGTAGGCACGCTACCTACTACGCCACACCCGGGGGCATCCTTGAAATTTATAAACATGGGAAAATATTTATATTTTGTTACCATGGCAACCATTTCCCTATCTTCTCTATAAAGTACAAGAGTAAAGTGTGCTTCAAATAATTTTGAGGGCAAAACCAGAGTATACATTTGAAAAAGCATCTAAAAAATAATTGATTTTTGAATTTTAATCAAAATCGTTAGAGCCAATTTTGAGAAAATCTGAAAAAGTACATCAGTAAAGTACTAGTACTAGTACTCTTTTGCTGATTTTGATTAAAAGCTTATTTTTCCAGTCCCGGGGGGTGTTTAACTTAAATATAAAATTTCAGCCTCATAGCTCAATTCCTTCATGCTTAAAATTGAACACACAAAGACACACAGACAGACAGACCATTTTTTTGGATTCAGGGGACCTCAAAACGTGAAGATCCATCAAAATCTCGACATCGAATTTTTGACATGAATCCAATACTTTCTCTCTATATATATATTAACATATATATAGAGGTAAGAGAAAGTAAAAAACAATGTAAGATAGAAAAATGGCCTGATGGCTAAAGCTTTTGGCCAAAAAATAAAGAAAAAAAAAAAAAAAAAAAATATCGAGAGAAACTAAATATATATAGACACAAAAAATCTGGTGCGACTAGTCACACCAGACTGATCAGCTGTTCAGTTCAAGATCAAGGTCAAGGTCAAATCGAGTATCGATGGTAATGCCCTTAAGCATTAGTTCCAAACTTGGCCACCTGGCTTTTGTAAACAGCGTTGTGAGTAGCAAGTAGACAAAATGGCGTGAAAATGACTTGTTTTGATTTGAAATATTTATTTTTTTTTATTTTATTTCATTTAAGGTCTTTTTCGGCAGCGAAGGCCATTTAGATCCCATCTCTATTTATTTCACCCCAATCCAATTGAAATAAATTAGAAATATTAATTAACCACAAAAAATAGAAAACAAAAGTTTCTTCAAGATGAAATTTTTTCAATCAAAATTTGTACAAACTCAATTGTTTAGTTGAAATTAATATTAACTATTTTTACCGAAAAAACAAACAAACTATTTTTACCATATTTATATCTAGTAAATATAAAGTGCTAGTTTTATTTATTAAGCTGAGTTATGTATGGGTCATTCCATGTCAAATCATCCAGCCATGTAACCCAATTTCAGATTTGGATGAAATTTTTTTTATTTGTTGCTTGTACCATCCTTAGTAAGTATCAAAAATTATTACAATATTCCTAATACTTTTTAAGAAAAAAAAGTTGGAAAAAAATGAGCTTTCCGAGACTCATGGTTGAATATTTTTTAGAAAATAAATCATAACTCGCTTTGTTTTCAACATATCAACCTGAAATTTGCACAGAAATATTCAGGAAGAGATGCAGATTTAGAAAAAAAAATAAATTAATCGTTTATTCTTATATGAACCCCCCAAAAAACATCCCAAAATCAGTTTTTATCAAAATTTTTGCAACAATGATCAAATCCACTTTTAGGTCAGAGTCCTTGTAGATAAGTATGTCAATTTTTTTTTTAAATTAGTCAGTAAGATATGAATTTTAAGAATGTCAAATCAAAACAGTGGTTTTTTGAGCGATTATATATTAATTTTAGCCAAAACTTCATAAAATTCTATCTAAACAAAGTAAATACATTGTAAAAGCATTAAAAGAACCTAAATAAATGGGCATTTTATTCTCCAGATCTAACAAATCCAACAGAATTTGGAGTAAACATTGGCATAGCTGGGGGGAAGGTACTCCGGAAAGTGCTTGGAGGTTGAAATTTTATATTTAAGTTTGGTACCCCTTTTGGAATGTAACACGAAGCTTTTGAACAAAATCAGACAAAAACTACTAGTACTTTACTGATGTACCGTACCAATTTTGGATTCTTACTAAGGATGGTACAAGCAACAAATAAAACAATTTCATCCAAATCTGAGATGGTGGGTTACATGGCTGGATGATTTGACCTGGAATGAATGATCCTTATATAAAATATTATTTTTTTTAGAACTAACGATTTAAAAACGGACACTTTAATAACTGTTAATCCAATACAAAATCTGATTCATGGAGTGACAAATTCCTTTATTTCAAAAGTTGAATTCCCTTTCAATAATACGTTAAAGTTTTGGAAAAATGATGAAAACGACCAAGCAATTATCGAAATGATCCTTCATAACACTAAGGGTTGGTATTAATAAATAACTTATTATAAAATGAACAGAATCATTTGAATTTATTACGAATTTTTAGATAATGAAATTTTAATGGATGTTCAAGCCAATACTACTACATTTATTGTTGATTATGATTTCCAAACTAAAAACTTTGCACATGTTCCATATTCTCAAGAAGTAGATTTGGTGAGAAAAATTTATTTATTTATTTATTTTATATATTTTATTATGTTATTTTTTCTATTTTTTAAGGAAAATGAAAGTAATGTATTTGAATTAGACGAGTTTGGCATCAAACTTCTTATAAATGTCGATTCAGTCAGCTCGTTTGATACTGAAATATTTGAGCAAATCGTTACAAGCTTTTTGGAAAATTCACGGTTTGTACAATTATTTATCTAATTTTATAATAAACTAATTGTACCGCTTTTGTGGTCTCC
Source organism: Euborellia annulipes (assembly GCA_023213315.1). Lineage (NCBI taxonomy): Eukaryota > Metazoa > Arthropoda > Insecta > Dermaptera > Anisolabididae > Euborellia > Euborellia annulipes. The sequence continues at coordinate 21,517 of JAKCPI010011480.1, forward strand.
AACCTAGCCAGAGGGCGGGGGAGGCTTCCTTACTTTTAATTTTATTTTTACAACGAAGAATCCTCAAAGACCCTATCTGCCTATTGCTATCCCTCACCCTACCTTGCTCAATAATGTTTAAATAAGGGACTTAATTCAAATTTTGTAAAATCTCAAAGTTCTAATAAATTTATTTGTATACAAGCTAGCGAAGCGAGGTCTGAGTGATAGATTTAATTCTAGAAAACATATATTTAAAATATTATACTTTCATTTTCAGAATATTAGGATACAAAGGCTCACCTTTAAATCTCTGGAATTATTTCTCACTTCATTCTATCATAGTAAATTTGGCGAAAAATTATAAAGTTGAAATGAAATTGGAATTCATGGCCGACTCTGAGGTAATAATTGCCTTTTTTTCTTTTAGAATGAAAATATTTAATGAAAAATAATTATCTTTATATAAAGAACTTGACTTTTGGAACCGAATCAGGATTATGGGTATTTTAAGTAGTGAGGATATTAGTTTTTACATTATCTGACCTATATATGTTAATATATAGAGACAGGGGCGCCGGAACGAATTTGAATTAGGGGGGGGGGGGGGCAAAAATTTTTTTTTAGAAAATTAAAATAATTTAATATGTTCAAATAGTATAAAACAAAAACAAATCTACTATAAAACATTAAAAATTTTAAATAAAATTTTAAAAAATTTGCTAGTGATTTTATCAAAAATTTTTGGAAAAAAATGAATTTCTTACTCTTAATTTTTTTTTAATTTAGAAGATTTTATTTTTCAAAAGTAAAAATATATCATTTTTAAAAATAAATGAAATAAAAGAAGACTTATTGCCCCCCTCTGCCCCCCCCCCTATAGGAGGTACCGGCGCCTATGTATTGAGAGAAAGTATTGGTTTCATGTCAAAAATTCGATGTCGAGATTTTTATGAATATACGTTTTAAGGTTCCCTGAATCCAAAAAAGTGGTTTTTGCTACATGGTCTGTCGCAAAAACTATCTGTGAACAAAATTTCTCAAAAACGAAAAGAGCTAGGAGGTTGACATTTTATATTTACGTAAGGTACCCCCCCCCCCCCCCGGGACGTGACACGAAGCTTTTGAATAAAATCGGTTAAAGAGTACTTTACTGATGTAATTTTTCATTTTTTTTTTCGATATTCTCATAATTCGCTCCAACGGTAAATCAATTATTTTTTAGATGCTCTTTAAAATGTATATTCTGATTTGCCCTTGAAATATTTTGAAGCACACTTTACTCTTGTACTTCATAGGAAAGATAGGAGAAATGGTTGCCATGGTACCAGAATATAAATATTCCCCCATACTTATAAATTTTACAACTTGAATTCTAAAATATCGACACTAAAAATTCTGGTGGGACAAGCACAGTACACAACTTTCGATTACCGAAGTTAAGAGAAATTTATGTGTTGTGCGACCAGTCACACCAGATTTTTTAATATAATTTGGCAGGTTCTTTTCACGCACTCTTTTTTTTCTAGTTGCATTTTATACTGCAAGTTCCAACAAGAGTTGAAGATGATCATTTAAAAAGCTCATTAGTATATAGAATATTGCCAGAAAATAAAATTGTTTTTAAAACTCAAACAGATATATTTGCAGAGAATGAATTGATTAAAATAAACTTTCATCATGCATCATACATTGATTTAACAGAGGTAAAAAAAAAACTCATTTCTTATAGTTCATGATATCTATTTTTGTCTTATTATTTGCGCATTTCGATTTGATATTGGAAATTAGAGAGGTGAACGAGAGTTGGTTTCAGCGCTCCAATTTTGGCTCCAACTTCTTTTCTCAGTCACAATATTTTTAATATTATTTTTTTTATTATTTTTAGATCATTTTAACATCTTAATTAAAAAAAAAAATATTTTTTTTAGAAATGTTTCTTTTTGAAATATACTAATCCAATGCCAGATCCTTTCACTTTTAAATTTGTTTATACTGATGACTGCACATTTGAAGAACATGCACCTAAAATTAACTTTGAAATGACTGAATCTTGGAGTCCCCAACAAAAACCCGACGAAATCTGGCCTCTAGAATTGTGTGATAGCAATTCAAATTCATTGGATTCAGATACTGAATTAAATGAATATGACAACATTTGTAAGAATTTCTGGAAAGATCAAACTTATAATTATTCAATTAAACTTGAACCTCTCATTAACGTACGTATTAATTAATTAATTCATAAAATTCTTAACTAATTTATATTTTAAATATTTTTATTAGGAAGAAGTTATTTTCGAGATAAACGATCAAAATAAAATTAGCATTCATTATACTGGAATAAAATTGAGCTATTCTGAAATAGTTGAAGATCTCATAAATGACATCTATGAAATTTTAGACGAAGTAGAAATTGATGGAATAGAAAGTAATTTAATATTCAGAATATTGTAAAAATTTGTATTTTTAATTAATTTTATTTGTTTATATTTCAGCTGATTGTATCGCAAATGTTCGTTCTTTGATCACCTGGGACAATGCGCAGGTCAATTTGTCAGCTCCTTTGGTTGATTGCTATCATCTACTGGTTACTGATCTCAGCCCTCAACCTCAATATGCTGTCTGGGCAAAGCAGATTAGTCCTGTTCAAACACTTCTGGTTTGTTTCATTTTTTTAAAATAAAATCTCAAAGGCCATTAGTATAGCTGCAAACAACACCATTGAATATTAAAGATAAAACAAAATAGACCTATGTAAAAGATGCTTGAAGAGATTATAAAACCTTGATTCAAGCAATCGTAAACAGTAGGTCATTCAAAATCCCTAGTGTTATATAGACGTTATATCAACAGCCTCCAATAACAAGAATGTTTTCTTTATATTATTTTTTATTTTTAATAAAATACACTCACACTTTTTTCCCATTCACACTCACATTCACACACACACATACACACAGTCTTTTTGGCAACTTAGGCCATTTAATTCTTTATGAAACCCGTTATTATGGATATATATATATATTGGGGTCCAGGCATTCTTATTTAAACCATTTGGTATCCAAATAAAATCATCGGACTGCCTGGGATCCCAACCCTCGACCCTTGGTATACAAGGCAGGCGCGCTACCAACTACGCCAAGCCCGAGAGCTTCTTTATATTAGAATAATATTATTTTAATCTTAAGGAAGGTAGATCTGCATCCAGGAGAATAAAAAACTATTTTAATTTCTTTTGGTTGACGTTTCGGACACCAATCGCGTCCTTCTTCGGGACCAAAGATTGTTAAAAAACACACATGGATTTTATTGTGGAAAACATAGGCGTAACCAGGGGGGGGGGTTGGGGTTCAAACCCCCCATGGGACCCAAGCCATGACTAGATGTTTAATACAAATTATATTTCACTTAGGGTAAGAGAAAGTAAAATATAATAATTTACTCTAGCTAAAAAAACAAACCAAAATGATTTATAAATACCCTAAAATAATCTTAAATTTATGAAAAAAATTTCTTGATCCCCCCCCCATCAAAAATTTCTGGCTACGCCAATGGTGGAAAATATAAAATATTTCAACAATATTGACAAAGGCATCTTTTTGTGTACGAGAAGAGCTCTCTGGGGGTTATTTTTTCCAATTTTTTTTAAGATTAATAAATAACAGCCATTTTACACTTTTATTATTATTTTATTTTAACAATAGATATTATATGGACCCTGTTACGCAATAGTGTGTCAAGCGCCATCTACCGAGTTTTGAGAAAATTAACATTTAAGTTTTTTGTTTTCATTGGATTATATATTATTTTTTTTGTCAATTGTGCAAGTAACATTAAATATAAATATGTTAGCGAGGCGAATAGCTGAATCAGTATGTAGTATAAAATAAAAGGCCGAGCAGCTATGTTAATTTCTTTATTTAAGAACCCACAGCGACGTTTTGATCGCATAGTCGACCAAAACGTCGCTGGACTTTATTTTCTATTAAATATAAATTTTTTTAGGACATATTTCATAAAAAACACTATTAATTATAGCATTTGAAACAATATTACGTGCTTAACTCAATTTTTAATTTTTTTGGCGCTTGACACACTTTTGCATAACAGGGTCCATATATGAATTTTATTTTATTTTATTTTTTTCAGAGTTTGAAAGTTTACGCTGCTGGTGTTATGATCGAAGTAGTTCCTAAAGGATTTGGCCAATTTCAAGTATTTAATGTTACCGATTCTCAATTCCATGAGGAGTTACCACTTAAAGGAGTATTCAATACATTCGAGTAAGATATCCTTTCAGAATATATTTTTGAGAGTTTCTTTTTTTCTAACTGTCTTTTTATTTATTTACTAGGATTCAAAATCGACGCGGACAATTGGTAATTTATTTGGGAAATCTTATCATTTTAACGAATGGCCATTACGCTTTTCTAATTGGAGATTTTATGCTTTGGAGTCACGTAGATGGACTGTGCGGAACATTCAACGGAAACCCATTCGATGATTTCAATACAAAATCCTTCAAAGATTGTAAATTGTAATTTGTTAAAATTTCACTATTTTTTCTTTTTCTCCATTCCACTTAATTTAAGACTGCTTCCTCACTTAATTAAATAATCAGAATCAATTACATATATGTAATTGATATTTATAAATAAAAGTATTATTAAAATACTTATTTTGTTAAAGATCTAGTAACTAGTTGAATCCTTTTCTCATTCTCTTTTATAATTTTAATAAAAACTCTATTCATATTTTCTTATTTGTTCTATCTTTAAAGTATCTACATATACGTATATAATAGTTAACCTTCTGTCCTCTGTCCGTACTAAAATATCTCAGAAATTAGCCATGAAAGTTTTAAAAAATCCGTTAAAATAGACCTTATTTATTCCTTTAATTAAATCTATTCTTGGTCTAATTGGTTTAGTACAGGGCTGAATAATGAAAAATCCAGAGTTCAAATATTTTTACTTTCTCTTACCCTATATTTTTTAATTTAAAAAGGTAGGTTGTTGCACCACGGATCTGCCCTTGTGTACTCAGAACATACCCTAGGTCCATTTCCAAAAGTGCCTAATTGAGAAAATTTGAAAAGTTGAGATTTTAATTGCATGTTGTTCGCATAACTGAAATATACTTTTGAAAATAGTTTTCCAGTGAAAAATGTTTCTATATCCCATTTAAAACAAATACTGAAAATCGAGTACAAATTTAAATCGGGCATAGTTGCAATTCATTCCATTTCCAAAACTCTTTGTTGCGAACATAAAGGTGGTGACTTTCACGAAGTCATTTCCAAAACTTGCTAATTGCAATGAATAATAAATAGCCCTATCAACAAGCTTCCACAAAATTGTATATTTTGGTAAACTGAGGGACATTTTTATAGTGCGAACCTATATTCCTACACTTTTTTTTTTTTTTTTTTTCAAAAAAACATTCACACTTTTTTCTCATTCACACTCACACTCACACACACATTCATACAGTCTTTTCGGCAACTTAGGCCATATAAGACTTTGACGATAACCGTTGTAATCAGGGGCGCCGGAACGAATTTGAATCAGGGGGGGGCAAAAAAAATTTTTTTAGAAAATTAAAATAATTTAATATGTTCAAATAGTATAAAACAAAAACAAATCTACTATAAAACTTTAAAAATTTTAAATAAAATCATTTAATAAAATTAAAATTTTAAAAAATTTGCTAGTGATTTTATCAAAAATTTTTGGAAAAAAATTGAAAAAAAATGAATTTTTTACTCTCTTAATTTTTATAATTTAGAAGATTTTATTTTTCAAAAGTAAAAAATATATCATTTTTAAAAATAAATGAAATAAAAGAAGAAATTTTGCCCCCTCTGCCCCCCCTGTAGGATGCCAGGGGGGGGGCAATGTGCCCCCCCCCCCCCCCCCCAGTTCCGGCGCCTATGGTTGTAATTAATTTATCAATTTGGGGTTCAGGCATTTCTATTTAAGCCATCTGGTATCCAAATGGCTTAAATAAAATCATCGGACTGCCTGGGTCCGAACCCGCGACGTTTGGTATAGGAGGTAGGCACGCTACCTACTACGCCAGACCCGGGGGCTTCCTACACTTTTTAATAATGATTATTGTTGGCTAAGCTGCTACTTTTATGGAATTTTCTTTTTTTGTTTTGCTATGTTGATTGATACTGACAATTTGCATTTACAGTGCCAAAACTCGTTATTTGCAAAAGGTTCAATTCTAAAACTTGCTAATTACAAAAAACTTTTCCTAAAGTGCCTAGTTGAATATTAAAATAGTTTATTACTGCTATATAGACAATAATACCGACCTAAGACCTTGTAAATTGTGTTCGTAATCAGTGGCGTGCCGAGGGGGGGGCGGTCCGCCCCAGGCCCCGAGCCGGCATAGGCCCCCTTATATTTATAAAAAAAAAAAAAATTTAATGAAAATTTCCCTTTGAGAGGCCCCCGGGGCCCTCAGGGCTCAAGTAAAAAAGAAAATTTAATGAAAATTTCCCTTTGAGAGGCCCCGGGGCCCCCAGGGCTCAAGTAAAAACAAATATCAATGAAAATTCTCTCTTTGAGAGGCCCCGGGGCCCCTCAGGGCTCAAGTAAAAACAAAATTTAATGAAAATTTCTCTTTGAGAGGCCCCGGGGCCCTCAGGGCTCAAGTAAAAACAAATTTTAATGAAGATTTCTCTTTGAGAGGCCCCGGGGTCCTTGGGGTTCAGGGATATACGGTATTTTAAAAATATTTTGTGTATAGAGGAGAAGGATATTTAAAGATGAGGCCCCCCCCAAAAAAAATTCAATATAAGGCCCCCTCTTCTAGAGCCGCCCCAGGCCCCCAACTGCCTCGGTACGCCTCTGCGTAATTTATTTTACAGATTTTATAAACATAACAGTCATAAATTAACTCTTTAGTTTAATAAAATACAGGTTTTTCTCGTTTCCCGAAAATTTGTTCCCGATGCAACTAGACACTTTTGGAAATGGAGGAAACAAACATACATTGCTCCCATAATAGAATAAAATAAGATTTAAAACAAATGGAAACATTCTTTTTTGGTTGCTCCATTGATAGTGTCTAATTTTTTAAAATACAGGATACAGGAAAATAGAGCAAGAGCCAGCGAGACGGCCAGACCTTCGTTATTTTATAAAAGCTGAA